>JAUMJL010000897.1:0-92178 GCA_033558185.1 Dromococcyx pavoninus | reverse complement strand
AATCCAGAGGCAGGGAAGAGGGGGAAGATCCTATCTGGACGGAAGACCCTTAAGGAGCCCAAAGAGAACTGAAAGGAGTGAGGACCGGCTTCCCTCCGTGCTGGTAGCCGCCACAAGCTGCCGTGCATGGGAGCAAAGGACTCGGATCTGAGTTTGGAAGGAAAAGGAGCAAGACCAACAGCTCAGGTGCATGGGCTGACTCCCACTTCCACACTGACTGGTTTTTCTTTTGGGAACGGCGACTAATTATACTTCAGAAGCTCATCACTCCCCACTAGCAGGTGGATAATTAACCGCGCTGCCAGCTCATTAACATCACACTTGTGAATTATAGCGTATGCACAAGCCCTTGTTGCTAGCAAGCCATGTTTAGGCACTTCAGAGGCTGTGGAGCCTCTGTGTTGTAGCATCTGCTCACTCAGGACAGGAAAACTTGAGTAGCATGTGAGGGATGGGCAAGGGGTTGGCATGGCAGGGGCATGGCAGGGATGGCTTTCAGGAGCACCTCTGCCCGCCACCAGTGTGCAGGCAGTGAGCTGGGCTCCCCAGGCAAGAGTGGCTCGAAAGCAGCAGATTTATGAAATAATAAACACACTTTGCTTCTGAGCACTGAGCCCGCCGTGTCCTTGCTGAGCAGGTGAGGAAAGCCAGCTGGAACCAAAACCAGAGGTGCTCATTGCCCAGCGGCACCGGAGGAGCTGGGGCTGTGGGAAAAGCTGCACACTCAGCGATACAGGTGGAGTTGACAAGGTAAACCAGGGTTAGCAACACAACTGGGCTTAGTGACATGACTGGGGCTGGCAACATAATCAGGGTGACGATGCTGCTGGGGCTGGTGACACAACCAGGGGTGGTGATCCAGCCGGCTTGGCGACACAACCGCCCCAGCAGCACAACTGGGGCTGAGAGAGGAACTGGGATGGCAATGCAACCGGGCTTCAGAATGCAACACAGCCGGGATGGGCAACACCATCAGGGTGGGTGATGCAGCCAGGGATGGCAACGCAAGCAGGGCTGGAAACTCAACCAGGGCAGCAACACAAGCAGGGCTGGTGATGCAACTGGGGCAGCAATGCAATCAGGGCAGCAATACAATCAGGGCAGAAAAGCAACCACAGCTGGCGTCGCAGGCCGGGCTGGCGATGCAATTGGGACCGGCGACACAGCCAGGGCTGGCAAGGCAAACAGGGCTGGGTCACCAGCCGAGCCGGGGTACGCAGCACGATCCACCCGCGCCCCGTTACAGTGCGAGCAGCGTACGACAGGAGAGGGAGGGGCAGGGCGTGCAGCACGCGGGGCGGGGAGGGGCGGGGCTCCCAAATCGCTGAGCTCCTATTGGCTGCGGTGCGTCGGACGCTGCAGCGATTGGCTGTGGCGTGCTGGGCGCAGTGGCGATTGGCTGCGGCGTGCCGGGCGCTGTGGCGATTGGCTGCGGCGTGCCGGGTGCTGTGGCGATTGGCTGCGGCGTGCGGGCGCTGTGGCGATTGGCTGCGGCGTGCCGGGCGCTGTGGCGATTAGCGGGCAGCGGCGAACGCTCGGGGCAGCGGGGCGCGGCAGGGAGGGGCGGGGTTCTCCCTAAACGCTGCTCTCCTATTGGCTGAGGCTCGCCGGCGCGGCGGCGATTGGCGGGTAGCGGCGCGTGCCCGGCAGGGTGGTGCCGGTGCGGCCGCCGCGCTGGAAGCCATGGTGCTGGACCCGGGAGCGGCGGCGGGTGGCGGGCTGGGTCCCGGCGCCACTCCGCGCCTACCCGGCCGTCATGGCTCCTGCACGTCCCCGCCGCCCGCAGCGCCCCGCTGCCCGCGGGGGAGGCGGCGGCTGTCGGAGAACGGCGCGGGGATGCGGCGGAGCGGGGGCGCCGGGGGGCTGCGCGCCGCCGCCTCGCTGCCGCACATCGCGCGGGGCCGCGGGGCCGAGGAGGGCGGAGGGCGGCGGGGCAGCCCCTGCCTGCTCGTGGCGCTGCGGCCCCGCAACGTGGAGACGGAGCGGGAGCGCTTCTTCCGCGCCAGTTTCGCCTACGACCCGCAGTTCGAGTACGCCGAGCCGGTGCCCGCCGCCGTTCTGCACAAGTACGGGGCCGCTTCCGACCGCTTCGTCGCTCAGGTGAGGCGGGGACAGAGGACGAGCTTCGCGGCGGGACCCGGGGACGGGATGTCGCGCCTGTACCGGGCCCCGCTGCCGGCATTTCCTCTCGGTACTGCTGCCCACATTTCCTCTCGGTACTGCTGCCCGCATCAGTGCGGGCCCCGGTACAGAGATGCCCTGCTGGTAACGAATTCCCGGTGCAGGGATGCTCTCTCTGTCCTGCTGCCCACATCAATGCGGGTCCCGGTGTCGGGATGCCTCTCTGGTACCGATGCCCTGCTGCTACCTGCATCACTGCTGGTCATGGTGGTGGGATACCCCGCTGGTGCCACTGCCCCGGTGTTGGGATGCTCAGCGGGTGCCGGGATGCTCTGCCGGTGCTCCTACCCTGGTGCCAGGTTCCTCTGCGGGTGCCAGGATGCTCTGCCGGTACCACTGCCTTCATCACTGTGGGTCTTCTTAGGTCTCTGTCCTTTGGTCGGGGCAGGAATCACACAGTCCCAAGGCAGGATGCAGGGCCTGGGCTGAGGAGGAGGAGCAGGGATCGCCTGCTCCCTGCCTTCATTCGACTCCAAGGGCAGGACCCCGGCAGGTGTGAAGGTGTGGCTGTCCTTGCGTAAGGGAGTGCCACCAACTTGACATCACTGGGATGTGTCGTGGTAGGACAGCTCCACAGTCACCGCAGCCAGGAGCTGGTTTGTGGTCCGCATGAAACCTCATGGCCTGCTTCCCTCCCAGCTTCTGCTGCTTAGCTGTTGCCTCATCTTGCTCTGCTCAACATCTTTCATGTCCTGCCTTCAGCACCCTGCTGTTTCTTAAATTCTTCTCTCATTCCCTGGTTTGCCTGCAGGAATTGTACCGGCTCTGTGGTTGGCGTGGGTGGTGGTCACACTGCTGCTGGGTGCTACTGCCAGCCTCGGACTGGGTCTTGCTGCCGGAGGTTAGGGACTGGGGGACCATCAGGAATACTGTGCTATTATTATTTTGTACTTGTTGCTGTAGAAATAGCAACGAGGAGCTGGAGCACATGGGTGACTGCATGGGAAGTGCTTGTTTAAGCCTGAACGACTTGGTGGGTTGTGTGGCTTGTTTTCTGCAAGCCTCAAAGGTCGTTTTATGTATCAGCATCCTTAACATATCAACAGGCGTGGTCAGTAGTGGTCACAGTTGGTAGAGTCTCCTCTTAAAGCACTAGGGATTACTTTGCTTAACTGCTTCCGTTGCTCACACACTATGGCCAGGTGCTGTTTGCTCACTGCCATCCCCAACATAAGAAGGATATGGAGCTGTTAGAATGGGTCCAGAGGAGGCCACGGAGATGATCAGAAGGCTGGAGCACATCTGCTATGAGGACAGGCTGAGAGAGTTGGGGTTGTTCAGCCTGGAGAAGAGAAGCCTCAGGGGAGACTTCATAGTGGCCTTCCAGTACCTGAAGGGGTTGCAGGAAAGCTGGGGAGGGACTTTTTACAAGAGCAAGTAGTGACAGGGTGAGGAGGAACGGCTTTAAACTGAAAGGGGGAAGGTTTAGATTAGACATTAGGAATACATTCTTCGTGATGAGGGTGTTGAGGCCATGGCACAGGTTGCCCAGGGAAGCTGTGGCTGCCCCATCCCTGGAGGTGTTCAAGGCCAGGTTGGATGGGGTCCTGAGCAGCCTGGTCTGGTGGGTTGTAACTGGCTGGGCTTTAAGGTCCATTCCAACCCAAACCATTCCCTGATTCTGTGAGTATTTATTTGGGTTTTTTTGAATATTCACTTATTCTTGCATTACTGCCTGCGTCTCTATCTGAACTCTTATCCAGCCAGTTCAGGCTCTTTCAGTAAACGGCTTACTAGGCAGTCACTCATTTCCAGTGCCTGCTGTGCCTCTGCCCCAGATAAATCGGTGCCAGCAATGCTATTGAGGGGAAACAGTCTGACTCCTGCAGAGACTTTTTTGGTGTTTTCTTCCTGCATTTAAGTGCATTTCATTCTCCAAGTAATGCGATAAAATGAGTTGTTCAGAGCTATTTCCCCTCTTGCTTTCCCTTTTGCTGATGCTCTTTTGCTGTGGTTGACCTACAGTACAGTAAAAGATCAATCGCTGAGATTGTTTTTCTCTATGCCTTATCTTACATTAATGAAATTGTGTTCATAACCAGTGTGAATGGTCTCATCCTGGATCCTAAAACCCTTTGCAAGAGACTTTGTGTTGAGCATTTCTAGCAGTGTTTCTCTAAGTTCTCGGGTGCCAGTGTGATGGGGCAGTGTTGCTGTCACTTCCTTTCCTTGTGCCCTGCAGTAACCTCCTTCCAGTCTCTCTTTGGGAGTCTTCTTTTCCTTGCCAGCTATGAGTTGCTTTTATTTTAAAAGCTTGCATTAATCATGGAGCTTAAATAAATGAGGCATTTTGCTAAGCCAGCATCTTTGGACAAGAGCAGACAAAGCAAGACCAGCTTGCTGCTCCAGCAGCTGCTCTGCACATGGCTGGGATGTGTTTTTAGTAGAATGTTTAAATAAATCACAAGGATTTTTCTAGCCTCATCACACTGATCACGTCCCTGGTTTGTCGTGATAATGCCGGTAGCGTCCGCACAGAGCTGGGGCTGGAGGATTTATTATCCCTCTGCATATGATTGGTGCATGGTTTCAGGCTGCCTGGGGATGCTCCACAGCCTCTCAGAAAACTAAACTTGGTATCTGAGGAATTTTGCTGGCTGGGACTTGTGCTGGAGATGGGCGGGGAGCGTGCCCTTTGGTTGTCCTCCTCCTGGGCACCAGCTGTGCTGGGTTTCTCTTGGCTCGGTGCTTTAGGTTGTCTGGGAGGAGAGAGCAAGTGATTGAGCAGAGGTGGGAGGAAGAAATGGTCTTTTCTTGGCTGTAGTCAGCAGGAGGATCCTTGTAGTGCTGCAAAAATGATCCTGATCCTTTATTGATCAAATAAAAAAAAAAAACCAAAGCAAAACAAAACCCTAAACAAACTAAGAAAAAAAAAATCCCAACAATACAAAAAAACCCCACATAACTTCTTCTGGAAGACACAATCAATGACTCAATTATAAAACCCAGTTGTGCAGAGAAAACTGTCCAGGGATGGAAAAATCGGGAGTTTCTCATGGGGTGTTGGACAGTTTAGGTGCTGATACTGGTGGTGAGCACCCATCTCGTGATCCTGGGTGACCTTAGGAATGAGGGGTGTCCCCATCCTTTGCAGGGCTCCAGTCGCAGCCCATATAAGAGCAAAGGTTTGCTCAGGAGCAGGTGAAAAGTGCACCATGGAGGAGCAGAGCTCAGTCCTGGGCTGGGAAGCTCAGCAGCAGCTCAGCCAGGTTTACAGATGCAATGACTGCTGGAAGAACTCCAGAACTGGTGCAAAGTCATCATCTGGCTTGGGGTGTATATTAATAGGCTGGAGAAAGTCATTGCTTGAAATCATCTGCAATGCAAACTCACTTTTTGGGAAGGGAACGTACTAGTAAACACTTGTATTTAATTGATGCCTCGTAATTGTTAATGCTAATAAAATAGTTTGTGCTGTTTTTATGAGAAGGCATTTGGTGTGCAGCAGGGCTGGCTGTGCCAGGACCCTGGCTGCAGAGGAGGGAGCAGCATCCCTGTAAAGGGCACTGCTGGGGATGTGCAGCCATACTACTGGGCTGGCAGCCCAGTGCTGCACTAAGAAACTCTCGGAGTGAAAAACAAGCCAACGAGTTGGACCTCTTTGTACAAGGAATAGAGTCTGAAAGGAGAACCGAAAGCAGGAGAGCTGAAAATAATCAGGGCTTTAACCTCCAGTGGCAGCGTGCTGTGACGATGCCATCTCGCTTCTGCTTTGCCCGGCCCTCACAACAGATGTGTGCAAGGGTAATAAAAAGTAGCAAGAATATACTGTGGGTCATGCTGTGTCTGTCTGACCTGGTGGCCACCTCCAGCTGGCTCAGTCCTCTTGGTGCTTTAGGTATTGCAAAAACATGTCTTGCTCTATAGGTGTTTATCAGGGATTATCTCTGCGGGGTTTTATTGCACATGGGGTTTTAGGCTGTGTTTATAAGTGAGGAGGGTGTTTGCATTGATGTTTTATTTCTGCATGCAACAGGCAATCAGGATCATTCGTGCTGTCCTGGAGAAGTACGGGACCTATGAGAGCTTCGAGGTTGCTACGGGCGGGAGGCTGCTGAGCAAGTGCCAGATCTGGTCCATAATCCGAAAGTACATGCAGAAGGAAGGCTGCGTGGGAGAGGTAACCACGTCCCTGCTTTATCACTTGTACAGCTCCAAAATATTTGATTTCTGATAAAAAGGACTCGGATTAAGAAGTGTTTTGGGTACAAAGAAGAGCTTTTCTGCTCTAAAACGTGGGGATCTTTCATCTCTGACTTGGCTGTGTTTGTTGTGCCCGGGCATTAGGATGTGAGTGGTGATTCCCCACCAATTTCCTTTGATTTTTTTCAGTGTCTAAATCCATTTTACGCTAGAGAGAGAGAGAGAGAGAGAGGAGCTGCTGCTTGGCTGTGTGGAGAGCCTTTTGCTGCCTGCATGAGGCATCAATTACTGTCAGGAAGAGTCAGGTCCTGCTGTTAGCAGTGGTATGGCAGACATCTCCAACAGCTGCTTTTGCTCAAATGTGCAAAAGCAAAGCCTGGGCAGGGGAGGATTTCCTGCTGTCCTGTGGGATGTGCCAGGTTACAGTGCTTTGAAACCCCAAGCTCAGGTTTTAAGGCTAGAAAGTATGTGGTTGAGATACCACAGTCCCCGTGTGGGATGGAGGGAGGGGGAAGAATAGCCCCTCTTAATCTAGTTTCTCTGTGCCCCTAGCAGCACACAGTATGGGATATTCCACAGCTTTGATTAAGGGGCTTTTCTTCCTCTTCCCACCAGCAGGCTGTGGGCAAAATGCTTCCACTATCCTGGGTCCAAGTGCTGAGAAGGATTTCTGGGCCTAGCTTTGATTTTTTTTGGCTCACGGGGCTGCCGTTGACTGCAGGGCAGAGGCCATGCAGTGCAGGTTGGCATGGGGGTGGTTCCTCACCACTGCCTCTTGGCCAGGCTATTTTTCCTACCTCTGATTTTTCACCTCCATCTCCAAAGAGGGTTATATGTGAGAATTTCCCTGAAGTATGAGCTTGCTCGGTGGTACCAGTACATTTCATGCCTTCAGGAGCAGGAGTGAATGATTCCTCAAGGTCCCACCCAGCCAGGGGACGTTCCTCCTCCACTCTCCTTTGTTTGCTGTGATCCATCCCTGGGCTCTCCCTGGAATGGGTATTCAGTACCTTGACCCTCCTTTGCTTAGGACAGGAAGTATCTCTGCAAATCTATTCCTATAACTCAGATGCCTTTTAGTACACAGAACTAGTTCCAATACCCAGCCTAGCAGCTGGCCAGTCTTACTTACTGACTTATGCTTATGATTGGTTAGTTAAGGTCTATCTCCTAATTTTAGTTGATTAAATTTAGCTATTTTGCTCTTCTCCATTAACCTAAACCCAAAATGAGCTCTGGCTGGGCAGAAAACCATCTTTTTCCTTACATATTGCGTACAACTGCCTGCCTTCCAGCCCTGTGTAATTTCTTTTTGCTCAAGGGAAAGCAGGGTTCAGTAATTGCATTTACACATCATCATGGAGATACAGGGCCTTTTTATCCAAAACTTCTGATAAGTGCTTTTAAAACCATTGAAGCATTGGTTTGTTCATTCCCACCCATTACAACCGAATTTCTCTGGGGTGGGGAAGAGGGAAGAGTTTCATCTGCTCTTGATACGACAATGTTGGCAGAGCTTGCTTCCTGTACAGAACAAAAACTTGCCAACACTTCTGCATCACTGATAATGTAACACCCTGCTGGGGCACTGGGTGGTTTCAGACGTGTGTCTCCCTCCTCTATCTGTGATTTCTGTCTGACTTTTACTCTGTCTGTTCTGCTGTGCCGTTTGCTTCCCTGTTACTTATTAATGATGATGGCTTTTTCAAAAAAAACAAACAAGAAGACACTGTAGTGCTGAGGGGGGCATTGCCTGTGAGACCAGCGGCAGCTGTGTCGGCAGCTGTGTGGGCATCCTGGCAGGCAGTGTGGCCGGGCTGGTGGCTGCTGCTGCAGGCAGCTGCCCTTTGTCCCAGGTGCTGCTTGGCAAAGGCAGGATCCCACTTTCCAGCACCAGAAGCAGCGTGCTCAGGGGTAAGTATTGCACTATTATTAACCTTGCGTCTTCAAAAGCTTCTTTGTCAGGGTCTGAGCTGCAGATCCTGAAGCTCTTCTGCTTTTCTTCTGACTCAGGACTGAGGTGACACTGCTGGAGCTCAGAGGTCTCCATATGGATTTGGGCAAGCTTGCAGCAGTGAAACCCCTGGCCCCATTGGTAAGTGCTGCGTGGCAATCCCTGAGCTTGTGAAATGTCATTCGCCTAAATAGTGCTGCCTGGCCTCGCGTGGCATCCCGTTGGTGGTGCCCCTCTGTCCTGGAGCTGCTCAGTGCTCGTGCTTTGTTGGCATGCACAAAGAAGGGCAGAAGGGCAGCTGCTGGCAGCACCACCGAGCCGAGGAGAGGCAGGAGTCTGTACCGCAGTGCTGTGGGAGCTGTCATCAGTCTGCCCTCCGTTCCTGGGGATGAGCTCTTTCTCCATCATTGCATCCACAAAAGCTGAGCAGAAGCTTTGTGGGCCATGAGGATGTGTTGGGGATCCTGCTCGGAACGAGAGAGGTCACAAGTCTGGAGAGCTAGTGTTGGTGCTCCAGGAGTAGGACTTTGGCTGAAGTTGCAGCTCCTGTTGTAAGAGAATCTGCAAAGCTGAAGGGGCCCAAAATAAGACAAGTGGTGCTGCCCAGCAGGCGAGTGGGCTGCTGTGGGCAGCATGACAGGAACGTGTGAAGCTGCTCTCTCCAGTGGTGCTGAGTCCCTTGCCATCACTCCCAGCTGGTTTGGCACGGGGCAGTTCTTCACACCCCTGTTAAATAGGACAAAACGATGCTCTGTCACCACATTATTAAGTAAGGGGAAAAAAATAAAATAATCCAAGACAATAGTGAAGACTGAGGGACAGGACTTGCCTTTACACAGTTTGGCTGAGTTGGTGCTCACATTGAATTGGTTGAGCAGATTGTTATGCTGTGGCTTCAGCCTTCACAGGATGGGAGTGCCCAGGCTGGTCACCACTGACTTGTCCTGTAGCACAAAGCCCTCCAAAAATAGTATAAAAATCAGGTCTTTTAAATCCAGAGCACTCTATTGCCAGTGTTGCTGAATAAAGCAGGGTATATCTGTGCTTTAGGGCAACTCAGCCCTGGTAGGATTGTCGAGTGCCAACCTGGCTAAAAGTAGGGAAGATGCAGCATAGGATGCAGGTACAGCAGAGGAAAAACCCATGGATGGACTAATATAATAAAAGGTTATAATAAAGAGTTTTCTTCAGGGGTGTGCATTAAGGTGCCAGTGCAGATGGAATGAGGGAGCTGGAGCTCACCAGAACAGCAGTGATGAGCTGCACAGGTCATTTACCCATGTAGCAACCAAATATAGAGAAACCCCGGGGTTTATGCAACATCTCACTTGCGTGGATGCTCTGAGTGTTGTTTCCAGAGATAGCTTTTGAAATTGCACGAGGGGAACTTGGGCTGCTGGGGGGAAGCCAGGTGAGCACCAGCCTCCCCAGACCCAGTGGATGGGCTGAGCCCACTGCAGCAGGGCCTGCAGCTGGGAGGGCCCTGGCAGTGCTGAATCCCCCACACCTGGGGATGGGATCTGGAGGAACCCAACATAAGGTGGCCAAGGAGGAGCAACTGGAAAATGGAGAAGAGCAGAGAGGAGGAGCTCAGGGGGGTTATATTTTTTTTTAATAGGCTGAGGGAAAGCAGGTATAAGAAAGAGAGCATTTATCCTAGGGAAGAAATTAGTTTTTCTGCATCTGGTTTCCTAAATTCCAACCTCTTTGGGTTTTATTTTTTTCATATAGGGGCAGTAAAGCATGAGAAGACAGCAAGATGTGGCTCTGGCCTTGTGGAAGACACCCAGCAAGCCCTGCATCCTATACCCTGGTGGCAGAGCTCCAGCTGGCACAGTGCATTGTGTCTGATTCTCCCTGTAAGAGTCATAAAGCTCTGGGGACCAGGGGCTGCCACAGGGTCGGGGTCCCAGTTCTGTGCTGCAGCCTCACTGAGAGAGCAGGAAAAGTGCTGCAATAACGAATGCGTTCCTCATCTTTCTTTCGGTTTAATTTCTGTCTCATGGCTCTCCCCTTCCCTTCCCACATCCCAGGATTTCAGCTTTGCATTTGGGATTGCCGTGTTGGTTGCCAGGCTGCGTTCTTGTCACACGGAGCTGACCTAAGAGATGAGAAGTGGCTAAAATGATACTAAAACCTGGCTTGTTTGAATCTCCCAATTTCTGTCATTATCTTCCTTGCCTCTCGTGGCTCAGCTGGGGCTGCTGGAAGGAGCTGGTGCTGCTGCCAGAAGTCTTCTCCACACCAAGAGCCCACATGGGAGCTCACATAGCCGGGGGTGATGGTCCTGCTGGAGACTAAACCTAGAGCCTAAAACCAGCTTTAGTGTGGATCAATTTCCTACCTCAGTTTGTCCCAGGTCACCAAGGTCCATGGCTGGATGTGGCAGAGGGCAGAAAAATGCAACCCCTATTTTGACTTGCTTACTGGAGACCTACACAGGTCAGGAATGAACGGGCAAGTCTTCTCTTGGAGTTGGAGGGATTTTCTTTCGTGCTGATATATTTTAATCCAGGTAAGCCATTGCACTGTAAGTATTTGTATGCTGTTTGTTTCTGCTCTGTTACCTTGCACTTCTGGCTTATTGAACTTTGCACAATAATAAATCTGGGTTAAAGCAAACCCATCCAGTCTCCTCTCCTTTTTTTCAAATACGAGAGAATTGCCGTGTAGTGGCACAGCACATTTTCATCCTGAAGTGTCAGCTGTGAAAAGTAGATGGGTTTTAGAGTTAATATGGATGAAAGGATTTTGAGATTAAAAAGGTGCATGCCCAAAGGTCGTGCTGCTACCGAACCTCAGATGTGAGAGCTCCCAGGGATGTGGCAGCACCACCTGTCACTTCCAGGGATGCTGCAGCATCGAGTGGCTGCAGGTTTGAAATTGGATGGTCAGAAAGTGCTGCTTGACCAGCATGTTAACCCTTATTAATGTAGAGCAGCTGTCTTGGCTTCAGCACTTGTGGTGGCCAGATTTTCCCAAAACAGATATTTTTTCCTCTATAAAGATGTTCACTACTCCTGCACATGCGTTGCCCATCCCAGCTGTGAACTGGGGCTTGGGCTGTGCAGCTTCTGCTGCGAGAGTGGGTTGGCATGGATGTGTTCTCACTGTGCGTCTTGGAGCCTTGAAAGGGAGAATCTGCAGGAGAGACCCAGGAAATGGAGCCTGAGCCTTGGTTCCCTCATGGGGTTTTTACTGGGGAGGTCTAGAGGTCAGACACATCACAAAGTGGGCTCTGTTGGTTGTTTAGAGTGGGATTGATTTGATGATGGAATTTCCTGTGCCAGCCCGCACTGGTGGGGATGCAGGAGTGGGAGTGGGCAGGTCTCCAGAGGATGCCCATCAGCTGTGGCCACTAAATTGAGCAGAGCCCATGGCAACGAGCCAAGGGGGCTGCTGGAGCCAGAAGGGTGCTGGAGCCAGGCTGCCCAGGAGCTGCCTGCTCCCTCCACAGGGCTTGCTCAGGTTTGCTGGTTATAAAGAGATTGAAGGAGTTATTTCACCCCCTCTCCCGTGGGATCATCTCCGTGGTTTCTCTGGGCAGCTGCAGCACGAGCTGATGGTGCAGCAGTGCCAGGTGGTGCTGCCCACAGCGTCGGTGCCTTTTTGTGACAGTTGGCCACAATTTCAGCCTCTGCGCAGAACCGAGGCCCTGCTGAGCATCTCCTCCCACAGCAGCACTGACGCCAGCTGCCTCCTTCTTCTTCTGCAGGTGGTGGTGCAGCTGACTGATGACCTCCTGTCCCAGGCAGTGATGATGGTGGAGGACAGCCGGCCGACGCTGGCCATCAACCTGGCCGGAGCCCGGCAGCACTGGCTGGAGGGGATGCTGCGCCACGAGATAGGTCAGTGGGGGGGGATGCTGTGAGCATCTTTCGGTTGCCACCGCAGTAGAGGGCTGGGGGCTGTGGGGACCGTGGGGCAAGATGATACCCACCGGGTCCTGCAAGGAGGCAGCCTGGAAGGGGGCTCCTGGGCAGATTTCGGGAGGGGCTGAGGCCACCTCGGTCCCTCTCCACATGCAGGGCAGGAGGTGTTGGGCACCTGTTTGTGCACTCGTGTGCTTGCCCACCTACCCTGGGCACCGGCACGAGCTGATGTCCCGTGGCAGCATCTCCAGCCAAGACTGGAGCTGGCACTAGGGCTCGGCCCCAACCCCAGCGACTTCAAGGGATGGGGAATTGAGTTTTCAGAGGCTGTAGCCAACAGCACTTGCTCCCGTCCCCCCTTCCCCAGGCACCCACTACATCCGGGGGGTGAACAACACCCGCCAGCCCTGGCACAGCTCCGAGGGCCGCAAGCAGTACAGCCTGAAGCCTGCAAACCCCACGGAGGAAGGCTTGGCCAGCCTGCACAGCGTCCTCTTCCGCAAGCAGCCCTTCCTGTGGCGGGCAGCCCTGCTCTACTACACCATCGAGCGCGCCAGCCGCCTCTCCTTCTCCGCCCTATTCCAGGACCTGGAGCAGTACGTCCAGGACGCCGGCGTCCGGTGGGAGTACTGTGTGCGGGCAAAGCGGGGCCAGACCGACACCTCACAGCCAGGTACTGCTCAGGGAGGGAAGAGCCTTTGAGTTTTGGATGGGATTTAATTGTTTAAAGAAAAAACGGAGCTTGGGGATGTTTTGCTGCTGGGTGGGTTGAGCATCACTGACCCCGTTGCCACAGCAGCTTTTGGAATGATGGCTCTGCCCCACACTGCATCCCTCCCCATCTCCGCACCGCTCTCCTATGGGTTTACTCCTCATGGCAGTGATCCTGGATGTGCAGCCCCAGCACATCAGCGCTTCAGCTGAGGTGGGGAGGGATGGGGCAACCTGGGGAGCACCGTGGGTTGGCTGCGGTCCAATGGGATGACCCACACAAGTTTGTGGGGAGGCAGCAGACAAAGGAGGGGGAAGAATGAGCCTTTCTGGGGACGCATTTAGATTCTTGCAGTGGTTTTAACATTTAAAAAAAACATCGGGAGGAAGGGTGAAAGCATCTCCATGAGAGGTTTGGAGCTCTCGCTGCACCCAGCTGCCTCCGTGGTCCCGGTGCCGCTCCCCAGCACTCATCCCTTGGGACACAGGGTCCTGCCCACAGTGCTAGCAATGCTTGAGCCCTGGCACACTCCTGTCCCCCTGGTCCAGGGTCAGTGCTCTGGTTATTGCGATCAGCAGCCGTTCAGGCAAGTGGGGGACAGTGAGGAGCCAGGCTCCCGCCCCCTGGCCTCTCCTGCTCTTCCAGGCTGTTTCAGTAAGGATCAGGTCTACCTGGATGGGATTCTCCGCATCCTGCGTCATCGGCAGACCATTGACTTCCCGCTGCTGGCTGCACTTGGAAAGGTAATGGCTGGGCAACCGATCCCAGAGCTGCATCCCATCCCAAAGCTCACGTGGACTCTCAGCCCATGTTTTCCTGAAGACAAAGCCCTTGGCTGGCAGCCCTCCCCCTCTTCGTGCTTCTTAACACTTAGGATCTTGGTGGAATAAGAGAAGGCTGTATGGTGGGATGCAAGGAGAGATGGGATAATCAGTTCTCCTCCATGGGAGACCTTCAGGAAGAGGCTTAACCCATCGGGTTGAGTTCTGCCGCCCCCTCTGCCTTGGCCACCACCTGTCCCTGCAGTGACAGACTACCAAAGCCACAAATCCTTGCAACTGCCCTGCACATGGCTTTGCTGATGCCTCCCCATGGGCAAGAGGGTGTGTTGGGGTTGGGGGGGTGACCAATCTCCTCTTGAATGGTTAAGGGCCGAGCTCATCTCTCTGCTTCCCATCAGGTCTCCTATGAAGATGTGAATCGGCTGAAGGAATTTGGGGTCCTGGAGAAGGCCCGCATTCCCCACTTCATGCAGGACCTGGAGCGGTACATGAAGCAGCTGGACCACATTGTCACCACCAATGGGCTGAACGAGGAGGAACTGGAGCAGCTGCTGCCCGACTGAGAGGCATTCCCTCACCCCCAAACTGGCACCCAAGGCTGTAACCGGTGGCATTTATTGGGGCTGGAGCCTGGAGCAGCCGCCGTGCATGTACAGCTGTGTAGGGTAGCGCGGCCAAGGGCCAGCGTGGTTAGTGTTGATGTGTCCTCTGGGCATTTTGGGGATGGCTGCGTGGCTCCACATGGCTTTGGGGAGCTGCAGAAGAGGGTTCAGAGGGAGCGAGGGCAGAGCTGGGGAGATGCTGTGCTGGTGCTGCAGAGGTGCAGGAGCCTGTGCAAGGGTGGGCATGGTGGCCATGGGGTACCAGGGGTGTTCCCAACAGCGCGGGAGCATCCCACTGTGGGCCAGCAGCTAGGGCAGGGGCCTCCAGACCGTGCCTGGCAGCAAATAAGGGTTGGCCTGCACCCCCACCAATCACCCTGTGCATGTTTCCCACTCCCTGCCCCTTCTCTCGTGCCTTCCCCAGCAGCAGGGAGGACTTTAATCCCCCAAATACCAATCTCTGCTCTCTACTTCCCCCTCCAGATATCTGCCCCCAATTAACTGTTGCTCTGCACCCCAACTACAGCCCCTTGGCATGGCTCTGAGGCACAGAAGGACTCGGTGGGGAGCTGGCTTGATGTTAGGAAAAAGTGTGTAATAAAAGTGATGTAATGGAAACAACACGTGGGCAAAAGGTTGTGGATGGCATGAAGAAACCAGGCTGGCACCCCTGTGAACACTGCCTGTGCATCTCGCTCGCACAAGGGAGCACTGCACGGCTCCAAGCTGGTGCGTCAGGAGCAGGAAGGGGTCACCAGAGTGTGTAAAAAAATTACACTGGCCAAGGACAACATTAATAAATCAAAGTAGGCAACAGCAGAAGCTGCCCCGAGCTGTTCCTGATCTCTAACACAGTTGCAGCACCTCAGCCGTGCCACCCCTGGGAGAGCTCTTTTATAAAAAACCAAAACAAAACAAATACCCCAAACCACAGCTTTTAGCTTCTTCTTGCCCTTCATCTCACTGAGCTCCAGCAAAGGAAATACAGGCCAGTTTGTGGCTCCAGAGCCCAGGCTCAGTCTCAAAAGCTCCAAGGTTGGCTGCAAACCCAATTCACAACAGCCTTGTGCTTCCCTTCTTGCAGGGCAGCTGCCACCGCTCTGCAGCATGTGGATGCTGCAGCAGGCTGGGCAGCATGGAGCACACTCAGGAAGGGATGAGACCACTTGTCTTGGGGGATTCTCTTTTCTTGAGAAGAGAAGGCTCTGAGGAGACCTCATTGCAGCCTTCCAGTACCTGAAGGGGGCTACAAGAAAGCTGGGGAGGGACTTTTTACAAGGGCAGGGAGTGACAGGACAAGGGGGATGGTTTTAAATTGGAAGGGGGAAGAGTCAGCTTAGACATTAGGAAGAAATTCTTCAAAATGAGGGTGGTGAGGCCCTGGCACAGGTTGCCCAGGGAAGTTGTGGCTGCCCCATCCCTGGAGGTTTCAAGGCCTGGTTGGATGGGTCCTTGAGCAGCCTGGTCTGGTGGGAGGTGTCCCTGTCCCTGCAGGGGGGTTGTAACTGGCTGGGCTTTAAGGTCCCTTCCAACCCAAACCATTCTATGATTCTTTGGTTTTGCTTCCCTGTGGTCCAGGTCTACAAGAGCACTGGCATTTTTAACAGCTCCCCTCAGCATGCCCTCCTGTATGAGTACACTGCACAGTCAATTAGCCTCTGCTCTTTAATGTACTATTTCCTCCAACATTGCACTCCTGAACCTCAAACACGATACTGCACTGCTTTAAAAAGGTATTTACACCCATCTCAGCATCGCCCTCCTTGTCATCTCAAGGAGCAAGGCCTCGACTGGTGCTAAGAACCAACCAAGACAAGTCTCTTGTGGCCTTTCAAGCGCAATGGCAGCGATGACAGAGGTCAACAGAGCTACTGCGATGGTTCTGGATTGGTTTCGGTCGCATCCCTGATGAAATAACAGCACGGAGATGGGAGATGGTGTTGATCTATCTCCCTGGCCAGGGCTAGAAGCGCTTCATCTGTCGGCGTTCCTGTCGGCGTTGCTTCTTCTCATTTGGCTCCTGACCAGGAGGTGAGGAGTCGGCTGTAAGCCAGGGCCCCAGGATGTTCACCCACAGGAGGTAGAGAGCGCGGCCGGGAGCCTGCAAACACCGGAGGCACAAATGCAGTCACTTCGGGGTCACGCTGTGGTCAGAAGGGCTCATCCTATGAAGAAGCTGAGGGAGCTGAAATGTCTTTACAGGCTGGATCAGGGGCATTAGAGGATGCATGGAAATCAAAGGCAGTGATGTCCAAAATAAACAGCCTGGTTTTATATGGTTTAGGAACTTGCATACGTAGTCAGGCTTCATATATGGAAGTGCCTGCATCAGGTCTGAATTACCAGAAAGATCCAACTGCTCAGACATTCTGCCTCTCCCTCCTTCAGAAAAAAAACACTCACAGTCCTCTAAAAGAAAACAAATGTGGTCGGGATGGCCTCAGAGGACAGAGAGAGTGCAGGCTGCCCTCTGCCAGGCCAGCCAGAAAAGGGTAAGGTCTGACAGGAGCTCTCTCCATGTTCCCAAGATTGCCTCCTCTGTGGAAGATACTCAAAAGCAAATGTGGGACTTTTTTAACTAACTGGAGATTTCTTGTCCTACTGCAAAAGCAGTTTTAGCTGGAGGCATGTAACGAACACCTCAGGAGCAGAACGAATCTGGTGTGTTAAGGGGAAATCAAAGCCTACAGTGTCCAGCCATTCCCAGCCTCAGTCTGTGCTGGTGAATGACTGAGAGAACCAGACAGGAAGAAACAGAGCCTGTTTGTCACAGTCACAAAAAGGCTCTGTGCACAAAGATGGCTTTGATCTGCCTCCTGTTTCTGGTTGCCCTTTCGCAGGACCAGGGAGAAAGGCAAAGGCCAGCCTCATTTTTCTGTGGTTGACCCAGAGGAATCAGGATTTCTTTTCCTTATATGGTCTCATTTTTAACAAGATTTGATGGAGAGGTTAAATGATTTGTCACAAAACCGTCTGGGCCTGAAACAGGGCACTATGAAATGAAATAGATTAAAAATGCCCTCAGTTCTGAAGACAGAGAAAGACAGGGACAGTAAGGAAAACCACAGGACTTACCAAGAGCCAGAAGTACCAGATGTAGAGTGAGTAGCAGCTCAGCACTTGGACTATAGCTGTCAGTAGGATCACATCCTTGAGGTGCCTGAGGAAAGAAAAGGAAAACATCAGCCTTCGGTTCCAGCATCAGGTGAACACACCAGCTCCTCTGCACCAACCCCCACAGCAACCCTGCCCAGCCCAAGGGCTGTCCCTGGAAATCTGGAAGAATCAGAGCAGTCAAAAAACAAATTAAATGAAACTGCTGAGTTAAAGAGATAGACTCCCTCTGGAAAGGGACAACATTGAGAAAGCTGAAGAACGCTGGGGGTGGAAATCGGTAACAAACCCACCACCCCCAGAACAGCAGCCAGCACCTGCTGCCCTGACATGGATCATGGCATGAGGTAGGCTCAGGGCTGGCTGTGCGATAGGGATGTGGGAATCTGCCCTGTGTCACTGCACAGACACATCTGGCGTGTGGCACCCACATCTGGGGTGCCACAGGGACAAGCACAGCATTACCCACACACCGAGCTACGGCAGCACAGGGCTCCCCCTCCCCTCCTGCATAGCCAAGGGCACAGCCTGCCACAGGAGCTGGAGCAGGGCTGTGAGCAGCTACTGATGGAGACGAGCTGCCTACACCTCCACCTCCACCCTCGGAGGGGCCTGACACCTGGAGAGGCACACGGGTACTGGTGCTTCAACATGAGCCACAGGGTGAGGGAAACACCAGCTCCTTCACTCCCATTAAATCATCCTCTGGGATAAGAAACACTCGAGTCACATCCAAGAACGCAATCAAGAAAACAAAGGCAGAGGTAATGGTCATGAAATAGATTGTCCCTTCTGGGCAGTGCAGCACAAAATACAGTGACCTGAAACAACCGGTTTAGGCTGGGATGTCAGCATCAACCCCAGATGCTGCAGAATCCACCACAGCCATAGGATGGGACACACAGGGTCAGAAATCCCAGGCTTCAACGGCGGTCACAGAGGGTGATGGCAGAGCACTGGCTGAACCCAGCTTGCCCAGGGACCAGCACCACTGGCCTCCCAAAAACAACTACCCCAAAGCAGCACACGGCATCTGAGTCAGGTACAGCCAGGACAAAGGGAGCGCTGTCAGCTCTGCAGCCTGCCAGAAGCACCTCTGAAAGAGCACTCACTCATCAGCTGCGGCACACTCAACTGAGGCAGGAGAACATCCACTGCTTTCTGAAAATAAACCCTAGCCCAGCATCCCCCAAAAAAGCAGTAATTTGGAGCACTTCACAAAGGGACACGGCTGACCGCTGGCCATTCATTAGCACTTGCTGTTCCCATACCAGCAGGGTTAAAATGCTGCACTGAGGGCTGAGAGCTCTGCACAGGGTCAGTACAAAGGTATATGGTGAGGACAGGAACTTCAGCCATGCAGGTCTGGGTTTTACAGCTCTGTATTTTGCACAGCCCCTGCCTCAGACGAGCATCAATTTTCTAGTGTGACAGAACTCGCCCCAAGGCACATCACTCAGGCAGAAAAACCTCAGAGGCCCAGAACCAAGTGAAAGATGATGCCCGCAGCCAGGGCTGCAGTGGTGCTACAGCTGCACCTGACACCTCCTCACAAATAGTTTGTCTCCTAGGCAGTGCAGCACAAAATACAGTGGCAAGGGGATCCCCGTGTTAACTCCAGTCAGTTGTTTCCCTGCCAGCACCATCACACACGTGCGCAGGGCAGGTATCAGGGCACCCACTGCTTTGTTGCCTTGCCCATCTCCCACAGCTTAGGAGGGTATCCCAGACATCAAACACGTATTTTCTTTACTGAACTGCCCACGTTGTGTTTCACAAAAAAGGCATCCAAAATATTTTATGATTCCATTCAGTAGTGACAAAACAGTGTAAAACAGAAATGTTCAGCTGACAAGCAGGAAAAAGAGGTCACTACAAGATGAAGAGGGTGTGTAAAGCTCCCAGCTCACGAATCACACTAGAAACAACACTCTCTCTTCCCTCTGCTGACTCTCTTACACTGGGCATCTGTGTAACTCTGGCTGCACATAGGGAACGTGCCATTCCATGAACAAGGACTCAAGATGAAGCCTCATCCTCAGCAGAGACAGCAGGTTCTGTGCCACAGGGATCAGTCTGCCTGCTGAAAATGTCCCTGGGCATTTTCTTGTACAAAAACCAGAACATGACACTGAAGGCTCCACCAGTAACAAGGTCCCCTGTGTTTCTTTAAAAGCCTGACAACAAGTGAAAGCGGGCAATAACCTTTAAATTGTAGGGCAAGGGCATGGGAGGGAAAGGGACTGAGCACATGCTGCAAATCCCCAGCAGAGTCTGAGGGCAGGGAGGACGGAGAGCAAAGCCTGACACACCCATGCCTGCCCTGTGGTTTTCATAGAACCACAGAATGGTTTGGGTTGGAAGGGACCTTAAAGCCCATTCAGTTACAACCCCCCATCATGGGCAGGGACACCTCCCACCAGACCAGGCTGCTCAAGACTTCATCCAACCCGGCCTTGAACACCTCCAGGGATGTGGCAGCCACAGCTTCCCTGGGCAACCTGTGCCAGGGCCTCAACACCCTCATTGTGAAGAATTTCTTCTTAATGTCTAATCCAAATCTTCTCCCTTCCAGTTTAAAGCCATTCCCCCTCACCCTGTCACTCCAAACCCTTGTAAAAAGCCCCTCCTCAGCCTTCCTGTAGCCCCTTCAGGTACTGGAAGGCTGCTATGAAGTCTCCTTACAGCCTCTTCTCCAGGCTGAAGAGTCCCAACTCTCTCAGACTGTCCTCACAGCAGAGGTGCTCCAGCCTTTTGATCATCTTTGTGCCCTTCTCTGGACCTGCTTCAACAGTTTCATATCCTTCTTACGTTGGGGATTTCATAACTGGATACAGGACTCCAGGTGGGGTCTCACGATAGCAGAGCAGAGGGGGGAAAATCCCTTGCCCTGCTGCCCATGCTGCTTCTGATGCAGCCCAGGACACGGTTGGCCTTCAGGGGCAGGAAAGGCTGAGGAGGCAAGAGGAGCTGCCTAAGACAGCAGGAGGTTTTCAGTGTGTAGAACAGTCCACGACACAGCCAGTTTGCAGGGTAACTGGTGGCACGTGCCCTCCCACTCCATCAAGCACTTACAGTGCTGATTTAATTGCAAAAATATATATCTCTGTGTGTTGTGGAAACGTCTCCAGTGTCTCTCCACTGAAAGAAGACTGCAACCTACTCCAGCTGAACTATTTGTGGCCTCAGCCGTATGGAGCATGGCTGTTCTGGGCTGACACATCCATGCAGTGGCCCCCCACTACTCAAGACCAGGGTAGGCATTCCACTAACGAGGGCAGTTCAGGTATGTTCTTACTAAAAAACATCTCCAGGCCTCTGGCTGCCCTCATGCCTGCAGCCAGGAGCCAAGGCCTGGCCGCTTCCCTCAGGGCTCTCCTGGCTCTGCGCGCAGGCTCAGGCAGCAGGTCCTGCTCACCTGGGCTTCTGCGGGTGCGGACACTCACTCTGCCATCCCCTGCTCCATGTTCAGGTCGATTCCCCCGTCGGCAAGGCTGCCATCCTCCGTGAAAGACGGCTTTGCCATGGAGCTCATGGAGCGGTAGCTGGTGCCATACACCACCGAGCTGAAAACAAACACTACCTGCAAAAAAGAAAGTGCCGTTGGCCACAAGAGCCGCGCTCCTGGGGCCAGCATTGCCAGCCAGGGCAGGGCTGGGCTTCCTGCTCACCCACGTCCAGGCAGAGGCACTGGAGTAGAAGATCACCAGGTTCACCACGGCATAGACGGCCTGCGGAGAGAGCACGGTACAGCTGGCTGTCTATCTGTCTGTCTGCCCGGCATGGCTGTCTGCCTGCCTGTCTACCTGTCTGTCCAGCATGGTGTCTGTCCGCGTGGCACGACTCTCTCTGTCCATCCACCCAGCATAGCACAGCAAGGCTGGCTTTCTGTCTGCCTGTCTGTCCACCCAGCACGGCTGTCTGTCTGCCTGCCTGCCCGACACGGTTGTCTATCTGCCTGTCTGTCTGCCTGCCCAGCACAGCTGTCCATCTCTCTGTCTGTCCGCCCGTCCCCCGGCCGCACTCACAGAGGCGCCCAGAATGATGCGGAGGTAGAAGCGCAGCGTGTCCCGGTTCTCCTCGAAGATCTGCTTCTTGCCCTTGGTGCCCGCCTTCCCCTTGGGCTGCGAAGCGAACACATGCGGTCAGCGGCGCTGCCCGAACCGCCCCGCCCCGGCCCCGGCCCCGGCCCCGCCACTCACCGCCATGACCGCGTCAGCGCCGCGCTCCGCTTCCGGGACCCGCCGGAAGTGCCACACCGGAAGTGCCCCTCTGGGAGAGACCCCGGAAGTGGCGGGGCTGGGTCTTGTGGATGGAGGCGGGAGCGGAACGCGGGCCGGGGCGGCGGTGGGGGTGTCAGTCAGGGGGTTATAGAATCGCCTGATTGGACAGGACCGTTGAGATCAGCAGGTCTAACCGCACGTGTCCACTAAACCAGATCCCTCAGCACCTCACTGCCCGTCTGTTGAATCCTTCCAGGGATGGTGACTCCACCACGTCCCTGGGCAGCCCTTTCAGTAAAGGAATTTTTCCTGATGTCTAATCTGAACCTCCCCGGGGCAACTTGAGACCATTTCCTTTCATCCTATCACCCGTCACCTGGGAGAAGAGACCAGCACCCACCTCACTACAACCTCCTTTCAAGCAGTTGTAGAGTAATGAGGTCTCCCCTCAGCCTCGTCTTCTCCAGGGAAAACAACGCCAGGACCCTTGGCCGCTTCCAATAACCCCTGTGCTCCAACCCTTTCACCAGCCCCACTCGCCCCTCCAGCTCTGGGCACTACAGGCCCTGGTGTCTCCACAGGCCTCCTCCACCTCCAGAGACCCCAAGCCCTTCACCCCAGTCCTGTGCCCTGTGCACATTCCCCTATTCCTGGCTCCAGGGATACCTCATAGCAGCCTTCCAGTACCTGAAGGGGGAAGGGCTTTTAATCAGAAGGGTGAAGATTTACATCAGATATCAGGAAGAAATTCTTCACTATGAGGGTAGTGAGACACTAGCACAGGTTGCCCAGGGAAGCTGTGGATGCCCCCTGCCTGGTGGTGTTCAAGGCCAGGTTGAATGGGGCTTTGAGCAACCTGATCCAGCGTGAGGTGTCCCTGCCCATGGCAGAGGAGTTTGAACTGGATGGCTTTAAGGTCCCCTCCACTCCAAACCATTCTGTGATTCTATGAGGAGAAGGTGCCCTACAGCCTGTGTCAGGCACCTGCGCAGTCATCAGGAGCCTGACCTGAAACCAAGTGAGCCGCGGTGCTGTCTCCTGCCTCAGTAGCCCCACTGGTTCCTGGGAAGTGGTTCTGTGCATAGGACAAGAGCAGGGGCCACACAGCCTTGCCCTGTCAGGTGGCAGCCTTGGCTTCCCTTGTCACAGCCAAGAGCTGAGCCTGTCCCACTTGTTACCGGGACCACCCACAGTGCTCCTGAGCCTTGCTGGCTGGAACAAGCTGTAGCCCCACAGCCACCTTCCTCGGAGGTGACACAGCTGCTTGCCCACGTTTCTGCTCAGCAGCAGCCACTGTCTCACCAGCCGGCCTCCGGCTTCATGCTGTGCTGCAGCTTCCACCCTGCTGCAACATGGGCCCAGCCTTGCCTGCTTTGGCCCCTTTTTACCCCACAGTCAGCATGTCCCCTTCCCCAAACCCTTGGAAAGGACACGGCCATGAGCTGTCCATGAGTGTTTATTGTCCCAGGCCACGGGAGACAGAGGCACAATTGGAGCTCAGCGACCCATGGCTTCTCCCAACAGCCCTGGGAGAAGCTGGAGTTGTGGGGCAGGGGGTGGGGAGGAGGTAGCTCGTCATGGCGCAGCAGCATGGCTGAAGGGTACAAGATCCTGCCCAAGGCAGAGGAAGGCACCTGGACTGACACAGTGTCGGGCAGCAAGGGCAGCCCAGGGTCTGCTCCTCATACCAAGCACGGTGGCAACGAGCCCCTGCCCAGCTGAAACAGCACTGGGAGAGGGGGGTGTACCCCAACCACCCCCTTCCAGGAGTAGAAAAACCTTTCTGTGAGGGAGGGACACCTGGCTAGGCAGGCACACCATGAGATGGAGCTGTGGAAAGGGTAGTTTATCCTTTCTCTAGCCCTGTTCTTGGCCACAAGTGATCCCCTGTGCTGACAGGGTGGGTCAAGCAGTGTGGATTCGTACCTTTGTAGTGATGCCCCCAAGTCCTGCTGTCCCTCTACCTTTATCCCTGCCCCCATCCTTTCCCTCCCTGCCCAAAGCCTGGTTGCAGTGGTGAGGGCAGTGCCACCATGGCGGGGTTCACCTGTCTGGAAAGTATTTTGCAAGGGGGAAAACCAGCCCATTTTTTACCTTCAAACGGGAGCCTGGAGCTTGGCAGCTCAACCCCGCACTCTCACAGGAGGGAAGGACGCAGGCAGGGAAGAGGAGGCAGCTTGCCATGGGACAGGAAAGGTGCAGACAGCACCCACCTGAGCCCCCAGCCAGTGCCTGGGCTTGTCCCTTTGGGCAGGGCAGAAGATGGGGGACAGAGCCTGGAGAAGGGGGCTTGATTGTGGGGGGTGTGCAGTGGGGATGAGGCACAGGGAGGAACTCACTGCTCTGCCTGGCTGAAGTCGTAGCAGAAATTCAAGTTGCTGGGGGGCTTTGGGACAGGAGGGGGCGTGTCAGGGATGCTGATGTTCTCCAGGTCCAGGAGCCGCAGCTTGAGCTCCATAGACAGCAGGACATCGAGGTCGGTCTGCGTTCGCTCACTCGTCATCTCCTTGCCCAGCAGCACGTTCAGCCCATCCATCCAGAGGCAGAACTGGAGAAGCAGAGCATGGAGAAGTCGAGAGCCTCCCTCTCTCCCTGCTGTGCCCTCCCCACAGGGTAGGCTGGAGCAGCACAAACATCTCTCTCCCTGCCCACTGTCCCCTGGCAAGGACACCTGGCTGCAGAGGGCCCTGAAGCTCACCTCATACCGGGTGGGGGCAACAAAGTTGAGACAGTATTCCTCCACATCGTACACAACAGAGAAGGCAAGCTCCAGGACATCCTGCAGGGATAGCACCACGGGGAGCTGACTTTTCAGCTGGGATCTTTTCAGCCCAGTGTGGCTCAGAGCAGAAACTGCCTCCTCACCTTCTCTCTGCACCCCAGAACACCCAAGATGCCTCTAGACTCAATTCACATTGAAAACCTGCCACCACCCAAACCAATCACCAGCTGGGGAAAGGGCTGCTGCACAAGGTGGGGTGGGAGGTGCTGACCTTGTTCTGCTTCCCAGAGCTCTTCTCCTTTGTGTGGGGACACTCCTTCCCCACGAGCAGCATCTTCATGTCTGCCACAGGAACTGGGGCGAATGGAGGATCTGTGAGCACCCGCTCTCCACTCCCCTCACCCAGTTCCCCAGCACTCAGAGCCAAGCAGGGCCCAAGCGTAGGGGCTCTCAGCCCTTTGCAGCTCCGGGGCACTTGGGCTGCACTGCAGCACCCTTTGAGAAGGAGCCTGCCCCAG
Source organism: Dromococcyx pavoninus (assembly GCA_033558185.1). Lineage (NCBI taxonomy): Eukaryota > Metazoa > Chordata > Aves > Cuculiformes > Neomorphidae > Dromococcyx > Dromococcyx pavoninus. Next base: position 67,355 of record JAUMJL010000897.1, on the reverse strand, counting down.
TCTGAGCTCCCACAGCTCCCAGTCCCATGGTAGCAGTAGGCACTGGTTCGTGGGAGCCAGGCAGAGGGGCCTTAAGGCATCCCCAGCCTCTCAAAGCTAGGGTGGGCAGGGGGCTCCCCTCCCTCCTTCCACCCTCTTCTTTCTCCCTGTCACCTACTTTTCTCCGGCAGAGTCTCGATGGGGGGAGAGCGCACCCCCTCCTCCACGTCCCCGTAGTGCAGGACCTTGTGGTTGGGTGACAGGCGGCAGTACCAGAGCTTGTCTGCAGCAGAAAGGCCTTGAGAAAGGTTCAGCCTCCCCTCGCCGAGGTCCCCAGCCCCAGGCAGAGGGAGCTGCCCCTCCAGAACACACCTCACTGAGTCCCGCCCATGGGCAGCCCACACCAGCCATCCAGGGAGCCGCAGACACTGCTCCCTGAAAATCAGCCGTGACCTCCTCGGTGACAGGGGATGTGGGGAGAAGCCTCTGCCTCCTGCCTGGGAGCAAAGGGCTGGCACTCACCCTGCCTACGGCGGCTGCTGATCTTGCGGAAGAGGGTGCCCTCGCAGAGGTGCAGCAGGCGCTGCTGTCGGATGAGCTCCAGCAGCTCCGGCTTCAGCCTCTCACGCAGCTCCCTGAGGTGAAAGCCAGCAGAAGAGGAGCATGGCCACTTTAGCAGGCGCTCGCTGACCTCCCCAGACTCATGATGTGTGGCCTCTCAGCCTCCATCCCAGCTCCCTCCTGTAGCCCACTCACAGCACGGGCACTGCCAGCGTCTCCTCCTGGTGCAGCCGCTCCGTCTGCCGCAGCTTCAGGATCTCGCTGTAGTTCAGCGCATTCACTCTGGTCTTGAATAGCTCCAGGGAGGTGGGCTTGAGGGACAGGGTCCTGGTGATCTGCTCCCGCACCACCTGCAGCACCTGTGGGGCCCAGGACATCATCCCCAGTCTGGTGATGCTCCCAAGAGCCCCCGAATTGTGCACAGCCCGTCCAGGGCCCCTGCATCCCCTCACACCCCCTCCCACCTTGTCAAAGTCCTCCTGGGTGGCGCGCATCTCCTTCCAGGTCTTGTTCACCAGCTGGATGCAGATGCAGAAGAGCTCTTCAAAGAAATGATCCTGCCCGAAGAACATAGGGTAAAAGGCCTGAGCTGTCTCCGAGCCTGTGGTGAGAAGGACACATGATGCCAGACACCCCAGTTTTCCAGGGAAATTTCAGTGTCCAAGAGAATCTGAGCATTTCCCAGCCCTGCCTCCACTTCCCCTGCTGTCGGCCACACCAGAGCCTGGTGACCCCAAGAATGCAGCCCCCTGCCCTGGCAGCTTGTCCCCACTCTGACCAGCAGGCAGGGAGAAGGACAGGGAGACGGACGAGGTGAGGTGCACACATACATGGTTCTCCAACGTGCAGGATCTCACAGAGGATCAGGGTGAGCTGGATGCTGCTTCGAGCGAAGGGACATTCGTGTTTGTCTTCCCGGCTGCTGTTCTCAAGGACAAACTGGAGGAAGAGGGTCATTGCCTCACGTTACAGGGACCATGGACTTGGAGGGCTGCCCAAACAGTGAGGCTCAGACATCCCTCCTGAGCCTCCTAGTCAGGCTGTGCCCCCAGGTGAAGCCATCCCTGATAGAAGTAGTTATCTCTTCCCCAAAACCAGCCCCAGCCTCCCCTTGCCCCAGGCTGGCGCTAATGCCCTGCAGCTGCTGCCTGGCTTTGCCCAAACTGCCCCATCCTGCTCAGTCATGAACAAGGCCTGGAAACACTAAAAACTATGGGGACCCATCAGTGCCACCAGGTTCAAATGGCTGCTCCTACACACAGGGAGGATTTGGCTCCATCTGAAACAGGGCAGGAGTAGGACACCTGCCCAAAAGGGACATATTTGCCTCAGTTTGCCCAAGGACAGGTCACAAGGAAAGGAAAAGAAAGTGGAGCTCCACCTTCTGCCAGGGAGTTCTCTGGGAGAGCACACGCACCCTGCTGTAGGCATTGGGAGTGTGCCTGGAGAAATACACCATGTTGTCGAGGGCAAGGAGTCCCGGGGGTGCACGGCGGAGGTCCTCTGCAGGGTTGCTGTTGTTCTAGGATGACATGAAAGGATGCAATTTAGCAACTGCTCCTTTCTTCTCTAAGCAGCAAAATCCTCCTGATGCAGCCATAGGGTTTGCCTTTGGCAGCTCCGCAGCACCCACTATTTAGCAGTGCCAAGTGAGCAGAAGGGAGGTCCTGCCTGCTGGCCCACGAGCATCAAGAGGGACCCCAGGCTTAGGGGAGCCATCAGAAGGTGCCACCGAAGCTGGGTAGCAGAGTCAGGGTGGGGTTGGGGAGGGGATGCAGGGGGACGCACCATGAAGCCCAGCTTGCGGAACTCCTTGGCACACAAGGATCGCCGGCGCTCGGTGCTGAAGTTGTTGGCAGGAGCCTCACTCTCTGACTCAAAGGCGGTTTGGCGCAGAGATTGGAGGAGCTCCCGCTGTTCCTGGAGGGAGAGTGCACAGGATGGTGAATCCCACATGAGCAGGTTCTCCCAGGACAAACTGAGGATGAAATCAAATGTGCTGAGTTCACCCGAAGACAAAGGTAGAAGAGAGCAGGGCCAGACTCAGAAGGAGAGCACTGCCAGACCTGTGAGTAGGGATCCATGGAGGTTCTCATGCGACGCTCGCACAGGTTGAGGCTGACAGACTGCAGCACATACAGGTAATGGGCCATCTCATCCCCCAGAGGCTCAGAGCTATGGATGATGTTCTACAGGAGACCACAAGTGAGAAGGTTCCCCCAGGCTGCTGCTCCCAATTCCTCCAAGCCCAGGTCCCCACAGCCAAAGCCCGGCAGGTCCTGCTGCAGCAAAGGCTGCAGCCCTGGGCATGTGGGTGCCAGTGCAACAGCACCCATGGGAAGCATTGAGGAAGGATAGTGGGGCACACAAGCAACCCAGCAAGCACAGTCACCAAAGGCTGGGGCTGAGGAAACGGGCTGGGGAGGAAGGACAGAGGATGAAGCACAGAGCACACCCTTACACCACCCTAGCTCCTTACCTTGTGGATAAACTGCCTGATGTTCTTCTCCCACAGGTAGTTCATCATGTCCTGGGAAGGGAAGAGGCTGTGAGACGTTCCCCCAGCTCAGGACACAACCATTTCCCTCAACAAAAAGGTGACGTTCCCTCTGCAGACCTGCTTCCCTGCTACGCTTGGCTTTGGGCTACAGGCAGCGTAGGCGACAGAAAGGAACTGACAGTCTCAGGAGTGACACAGGTGAGCAGGAAACCTGCCCCCAGCTTCCACTCTCCTGTCAGCCAGGACCACCCCACCTCACCAGGCTGCCAGGACAGGTTGTGTCAGCCAAGGAGGAGAGGCAGAGCGAGGACAGTGACTAGAAACATCTCTGGGCACCTCTCACAGCCCCACCATCCCAGAGAACACCAACACCACCGCAGAGGACCCGGCTGCCCCAGACCCCGTCACAGCAGGGCCCAGCCGTGATGGCCCAGCCGTGCCAAGTGCTGGGTCTGTGCCATCACCGTCACGGTGCCACCACCAGCCGTGATGCTTCTCCTGTCGTTTGAGATCTTGCAGCTCCCCAAAACTACTCCAAGGGGTGTGAGACAGCAGAGGCCTCTTAGCAGAGCACCCCCACAACAGGGGCACCACGCTGCTTGGACCTGCAATGCCCACTCCCCTGCCAGCACCCGGTCCTATCTATGCCCGTGGGCAGAGTGCAGCCCCTCACCCGCCGCTCGGCGTCGGTCGCAGCCAGGAGCAACGCAATGAGCAGGGCCATCGCCTTCAGCTGCAGCTGGGCATTTGTCCTGTGGGAGGAGGATGGGGAGAGTTGCTGGCTCTGAGGATGGTCTTGCCTCCCCCAAGGCAAGTTCATCCCTCCCACCTTCACTGCTGGACCCCACAGCAGGGAGCTGGGGGGCTTGGACAGGCTGGAGCCATGAGTGAGCACGTGCTGACAGCGGGGCCAAGGTGGGTGCTCCCCACAGCTGTGACCACAGAGCACCCACAAGTGGAACAGATATTGCTCTGCACAGAGCCCGAATGCAGCACTTTGGAGCCAGAGGAAAACCCATGGTGAGCAGCAGACTCCTGTCCAGCAAGAGCCCCGGGCACCAGCCTTTCCATTTTCTAAGGAAAACCTCCAAACTGAAGAGATGCAGAGGCACGAGGAAGAGGAGGGAATGAAGAACCCACCTTAGCCAAGGGATTTAACAAATTCTGTTTGTTCTGTACAGCTCCACCACCCCAAGATGCAGGGAACAGACTACTGCTCCTAAATACACCAGGGAAAGGGAAGGAAGAGCCAATGCCTGGAAAAAGGCCAGCCAGGCAAAGAACCAAAATATCTGAGCAAAACAGGCCATGAATGAAGGAATCTGACTTGGAAACAGGATGGTTTCCAGCACAGTCCATCCCCAACGCCTGCACCAGGGGCAGGACAGGCTGGTGTCCCACTTGTTGTTTAGGAAGGGACAATACAACATTGTGCCAGGGGTAGTCAGCAAGACCCAGAGAAATCCCCTCCATCACCTCATCCCTGCTGGCCCTGGGATGTGGGTGAATGGTGCTCTGGGCTCTCCACTTACACCTGCAGGTGGGTCAGAAGGCGATCCAGCGTCACCTCCTTTTTAACTAGCTCAAAGAGGAGGCGACTGGTAGGCACCATGTTCTCCAAGATGGACAAGGAGAGCTGCTGGACAGATGCATCCACCGCGTTCATATTGACGTAGCTCACTATCTACGAGACACAAACCCATCCCTCAATGGCCGGCTGAGCCTGGGTGATGAGGGCAACAAGGAATCCCAAGGCTGTGGGACCTGCAGAAGGCCCTTACCTTCTTGATGAAGGCTGCACTAAGAGTCTCCCAGGAAACAAAATCGTGCTCCATTAGCTCCATGAAGGCCTTCAGGGTGTAAGCTAGCATCTCCCCTGTACTGGAGGGACAGAGGAGCAGAGAGGGTGGGTCCAGATACCCCCCAGTAACACCACAAGATGGGACAGCTGTTGCATGGGTGGGTACATTAGAAACAGCTGGAGAAGCAGAGAGCAGTAAGCAGGAGAAGAGAGAGTGTTGGGTAAGAAATCAGACTCTCACTTAGTCATCCCAGGAAGTCGAGGCAGGGGAAGTTCCAAGAGTTTCTGGAAAGCTGTGTTACCACAGTACAAAGATCACTGCAGCCAAGCCCTTGGAACAACCAAGACACCCCAAATCCCTCCCCCTACTTCCAAGAAACACGTGCTGTGCTGCCTGGTTTATGGTCCACATCCTCTGTGAGACAGGAGTTGAGCAAGATGCACCATCGCATCCTGAAAGCCAGGCAGGCACAAGTATTTGGCAGCCAGGGTTTTCTTGAGCTGCCTGCAGCTAAAACCTCAGGGCAGAGGGATTATTTGGGGTGGCAGGAACAAGCAGCAGTGGAGAATAGGATGACCACAGGAAGCTTCCTGGCAGCAAAACCCATTGGGCTGCAGATGACAGAGCCAGCAAAGGGATGAGAGGTTCAAGTCTGGGCACATTCAGAAGGAGTCAGGACCACAGGCCTGTGGGAACCTTTCCCTGGCTGCCTGCGTGTGGTGCCACAGCCACGTACCTGCACGTAAGGAGCCTGTGGAGAGGCACGCGCCCCGCTGCCGGTGCTGCCCTTCCTGCCACAGCACAGGGATTAACAAGCCAGGAACATGAACGGAGTCCCCTCCAAAGCCCAGCTTGGAGCCCATGCAGCATTAGCAAAGGAGAAGAAAAGTCAAGAACTGCAAGGAATGTCCTCTCCTGATACTCACTCATTCCCTTCTTCCACAATACGAAAGATTTGTTTCAAGCCATTCCTGTTGATGAACTCCTGAGCGAAAGTAACATCTTGGGAGAGACTTGCAAGCTTCTTCAATGAGTCAGTCTTCACATCCGAGTTGTTGCTCTGGATGCCGCTGTACAACCGCTCTGCTTCTTGGTCCTACCAGGAAGGAAAGAATCAAGCCAAAGGGAATCATCGAGGGACAACAAGAAGCTTGGAGGTAGAAGCTGGAAGAGTTTAAGCACAAGTTTTGGAAGGAGACTCAGGCTAGAGCAGCCCTGGTGAGGAGCTGAGCCAAGAGACATTAGCACCAGAGCAGACCAGGAGGAGCTGAGGAAGAAGGTCAAGCTGGCGCAATGCTAAGAACACTTGATGAGTTGGCCCACATGTCCAAAGCATCTCAAGATGGTTTAGTTTCTCTTCAAACTCCCCCAAGCTCTGCTGAGGGAGAATAAAGGTTGAGACAGGTCTGCTTGACCTGAGGCACCGAGAGGAGCCGTCACAAGCCAGAAGTCACCGAGCAAGGCAGCGCAGAGGGCTCGGAGGAACGCATCGCCCAATCGCAGTGGGACATCCCACCAGAGCATACAACGGAGAACGAGGGGGGACAGAGGGATGTACCGGGGAGGTGGTCAGCCGTAAAATGCTCCCGTTCTTAATCTCCCCACGGTTCTGCAAGGAGAAAGGAACTGGTGAGCCTGTGAACGCTGCGCCGGTGGGGCTGGGGCAAGGCCGGGGGGCACCTCACCAGCTCAGTGATATAGGTCTGCCGTCCATCCGCGTACTGCAGGGCATAGCGCTCGGCGTTGGGCAGGCTCCACCTGTGGCGAGGGGTGGCCGGTCACTGCACTGTATGGCTAATGCCGGTTGCCACCGGGCCAGCAGAAGCCTGGTCGCAGGCTGTCATGACCCGGTGATGGGTGGTGGGTGCAGTACTCACGCATCGCAGACGTCCTTGAGCACTGAGGAGAGGGGCTTGGTCTGCAAGCAAGAGGGCGGCCGTGAGGTGGGGCGAGGGGTCCACGAAGGGGGTTTGGGGGTGCTGAGCGGTACCTGATGGAGCTCGATGAGCTGTGGGATGGCTCCCACCATCTGGATGGCGATCTTCACCACGTCCTTGGGCGGCGGCATGGCTCCCACGGCGGCACAGCCACCGCTCCGCCTGCTGCTCCGCAGTTCCGGGTCGCTGCTGCCGCTGCTGCTGCCGCCTCCCAGAGGGCCCCTGCGCTGGCCCCGAGGCCTCGCAGCCACCGGTTACGATGGCGGTGCTGGATGCAGCCCCAAGCAGGCCCAGCCCAGCCCCCTCACCTGAGCTGACGCAGGTTCGACAGGACCCACCTCCGCGGCAAGACCGAGGCCTCTCACCAGGAAAGCACCCAGCCCCGGGGCGATGGGCAGCACCCCGCTTTTTGGAGGCACCCCGAGCTCGGCAGAGGGCAAGCACGGGCTGGGACGAGGTGGGAAACTCTGGAAAGTTTTTTGTTTATTCACGTCAGAGAACACTGTACAAATATTACAGGCAATTTTCTTTCCTTGCAAAAAGTACAAAAATAATCTTTATATATGAATCAAAAGTTCATTTGCAACTGTATTCTCCTCTAGGCATCCTTTTCTGAAGGTCATCTAACTGGTGGTGAACACGGACACTTGGAAGGAGGGTGAGGGCCAGGCAGTACACGGAGGGCTCAAGCTACACCACAGCCACGGAGCGCAGCCGACACGCGCACAGAGCAGGGCATTTCCACCAGCTTCCACGCAAAGGAGGGCAGGCTCAGGGACCGGCTGTGTGCAGGCTGAAGTTCACCCCCCCAGGGAGGTCCCACACCACGGCTGTCTCCACGGCAGCAGCTGCCTGCTGCCAAACTAAAGAACCTCCTGTTGCTCCTCCCGAGTCCTTTCCCAAAGAGGCTGTCGGTGCTCCGCAGCCACCACGAGTTGCAGAGAATGGTTCTTCTAGAGGAGTTCCGCACAGAACCAGGATGGCCCAAGGAGCTACCTCGGGGATGCAAGTCCCAAGCATACACTTTGTCGCCCCTGTAGGCTCCAAGAATTGAAGACTTTCACATCCCTTATTGCTGGTCCTCCAGCTGGTTGTGTGGTTCAGAGGCAGTGGGCAGCTGAGCAGAGAAGTTAAACACCAGCTGGTTACAAGGATGGAAGCAAGGTACCCCTGTGCAACAGCCAGCCGCGCTCCGGGCCTGGCCCTCTCTTCGGCAGTTAGCAGAGCAGGAAAGATAGGACAGCTGCTACCACTGTGTTGGCAGGAAGATGTGCAAAACTGAGGACACTCAAATACAGGATCTGACCAAAAAACCAAAGCTGCGGCTTGCAATACACAACACAAATCCATCAGGGTGTTTTACTCCAACTAAAATGCACAAGGTCTGAGACTGCTACCACCTGATCATCACAACGAACCCAACAGCAGACCTTCCGTTACAAAGCAATGAAGAAAATCTTGCAGAAAAATTATGCAGAGAAAGCATTGCAGTAGGTAGTGACCTGCCACAGGATCACGAACTGGGAGCGTGGGTACGGACCCCAGAGGAGGAAATTCAAATATACAGAAAGTGTGATCCTGAGCAGATGCTGAGAGAGAAAACGGTGGAGGGAAAGCACTATGTAACTTCTCACAGCAAAGCATTATTCAATCATTACTGCTTGGTCATCTTTCAAGTGCAATGGTTGGAGAAGACAGCTATTTGCAAACATAAGCAGGCTCTGATGTACCTGGACTACCTGAGAGGCACCAGCTGGAGCAGCCTTACCCTTTCAAATGTCTCTTTGCTCAGGAAAAGAATTAAAAAAACCCATACTGGCACCTCTTCTTTAGCCCTGTAGAAACAGCACAGCTGCAGTACCAGGAGCTGAGCCCTGGGCTCACACATCAGCAGACCAGTGAACACAGAACTGGCATTCCTGCTGATGCACAAGCAGGGAAAGACTCAGCTCCTGGGCCCTACTAGGAATGCTCAACTCCCGAGTCCCACTAGGAGGCACAGCTGGCTAAAAAAAGTGCTTTTTCTTGTAAAACATACTAGCTTGGTCTGCAGTCACTGGAAGAAATGGACACTTCAGTGCCTTTTTTTTCCCCTCATTGTCTTTCAGAACTACAACCATCCCAACCTGAACCACTCACACTGAAAAATCTAGGTAACTACCTCCGGGCTTGTGAACTGACCATGGTACAAGGGTCCTTGTAGCAGCTGGTACCTAGGAGGTGCAAAGTGCCTCTAGGAGTGCAGGAAAAAACAAGGCATGCAGATCTGAGGAAGCTCGGAGAGGCACGTGGGCAAACTCTACGGGTGAACTGCGAACACTCAAGACACAGACAGCACTTCTTTCAAAGAAGTGAGGCCCAGGATCCAGTGGAGAGAGAGATGTGTCGGGACGAGTTACACATGCATGTTGCAAATGCAACTGAGGAAGAGGAAGAAGCTACGGGAAGGCTCCCAGCCAGCAAGTCCACATCTCTTGGTTCTGAGTCCACATGAGACCATCTCTGAATTGCTCACACACTGAGCTCTAGCACAAAAGGAATCCAAAAATAGACACTTTCCAAATAGTTACAAAACGGTCTGTTTGTGAGGCTCACAGCCACACTGAGAAGTCAAAGGTTGAGGACAGGCACGTCAAAGAGGTCACAGATGCCTTCGCTCTCATCCAGGTTATAGATGTAGTCATGATCTCCAGGTGGAGGGGAGAGGCGGAGCAAGGGAGCAAACACTGGGGAAAAAAGAAGCACAGCTGGTTACAAAACTCCCACATCACTAAGAGCTGCCAACGGGCACTGAGCTGCAGAGCTGCGAGAGGCCACCCAACAGTAACAGTCTTTCAGGTTGCTTCAAATCAGCCTTGCAATATGGAAAAGTCAGGCTGTTCCAGACCACATACCTCTCCCAGGGACTGACAGGACAGTGAGAACAGAGTCTGTGTCCAGAGCCCAGAAAAGATGAGGACAAGTCTGCAGGCAAGACTGCCAGCTGGGAAAAATCACACAGTATGGTCTTGCTCCCCCAGAAAGGCCACATCAGGAGGGGGAGACTCAAACTCACCTTCAGAGGACATCAGCTCTTCCATCAGCTCAGAGTTCATAGATTCTGGGCAAGAGACAAGCACAGTTAAGCAACACACTCCATTTTCCTGGCCTGTTACTGTGCAGCATCCCACCCTTCCCAGGGTGCTCCTTGCCCTTGTTGCCCCTGCTCTGATTAAGGCTCAATGTGCACTGGAGAAAGAGGGTTTGGGCCTCTCACCATGAGCAAAGGGAAATCTGTGCCAGGCAACTCAAGCGGCATCAAAAAGTTCTGCAGGGATTTCTGCCAGCTTAGCTCAACCACGGGCCTGTCTTCTCCACACAACAGGCTGTGCCTTACCCCAGCACTGGTGTCCCAGACTCCTCCAAGGGAAACTCTTCAGCACGCACTGAAACTGAGCTGGTAGAGCCTGACATATTCACAATCCTCTATTACCCACCAAACTCGCTAGGGTGGGTAAAAAATTAAAGCCCAAATGAACTGTTCCAGGATCAGTAGAACTAATGAACTTCTAGTTTCCTCCAGGTTTGTGTCCTTTGTCCCCCTAATTTGCTCCCTTGCCCCATGGCTGTGCTGTGGCTAATCCAGCCAGATTCACTGGCTGCCTGCTGCCAAACAGAATGAACATCAGAGCTCTGCGCAGCCGTCCTTAATGGGCCATTAACTCTGCTCTCCCTGCTATTGCCCACACAAAACTGTACAAAATTTATCTCTAAAATCTCATTCCTTCCTCCAGCGTTTACTCTTGGCTCGCAGGTTCACGAGGCACTTGAAAAGCAGATAGAGAGGCACCCAGACAAAGCACAGGCAAGGCAATCTCTTTTCATGAAGAAGCCAAACACCTCTCGCTTTACCAGGTTAAGATAGTGAATATCTAGTGCAGTCTAACTGGGCTGATGAGATAATACTTACACTTGAAACAAGCTTTCACAAAAGAAACTCAGATCAGCCCATTTTCAAGATGCTTATCCACAGCAGGCTGTTTCCTAGAGGACAGAAACCCACCTTCCTAATTCACTGCTATGAGATTAGAGAATTTCAACACTAAACAGGAAGAATATCAGATTCAATAAATACCAACTAAATGCAGAAGCCACATTCTTAGGTTGTCTTCAAGGCTGGTAATGTCACAGGGTGTGCTAAGTGTGTGTGCTGAAATTCAGCTTTTTTTCAGGTTATGAGTTTTAAACAAGTAGTTATTAAGCTCTCATTTCAAAGAGAGAGAGAAAACCATGCAGAAAGAGTAATTCCAATACAAAACACTAAGGAAGAATTCCAGGCTCTTGAAGCTCAGCCTTAAAGCAGTTGCCAGTGCCTGAACACAGGGATGAAAGAGGCTGCATGGAGCATGTTGCAAGGTCCACTTCCCTAAGCTCTGCAGTGTCAATTTTTGCCTCAGGAGCTGTCAACTCTGTTTTGCAGAACACAGCTTTCTTTGCAATTCAATAGTGGATCACAGTCAAAATCTGACTTTGCCATGTTGCATTGTCCTGCCTTCCTGGATCTCTACCTTCATCCTCCAAACTGGCAAGATAAAACAACACACATTACCGTAAAGGGCAAACTCAGCAGATCTCTGTTTTAATAGTGTCCACAAAGTTCCCTGGTACAGTCAGTTTGTGTTAAGATGGATCTTCTGCATGGGATGGGGCTTTGCAGCAGTTTATGTTTCATACTGTGAAGTAAAATTTACTCTTCAGATGTACTCAGTCATTACCAAAACCTCACCTGCTTATGGCAGTGAGTGCTAAGCAAGGAAGAAAGGTGCTCTGCAAGCTGACTGGGGAGCCCAGGGTTCCCAGCACACAGACCAGAGGTTTGCACGTGTGCATTTGGGGCTGTGGGGCTTTTACACAAAGGCAGAGCTTTCACAAAGCACCTGCTGGAGCACAGAACCGTTGTTCTGTGGGGCACTGTTGTTGTACATATCCTGTCACCACCACAAAAGTGCTTCTGTGTACTAGGCTGTGCCTGCTGTGGGGCAGGAAGGTATTCCACCAGCTTTGAAGGGAAACAAATGTGCAGATAAAGAGTTTCCCAGATTGGGCTTATGTTAGATCCAATTCCTTCACCTCTCCTGCCCTTAGCCCAGCATCCATCCCAACGTTAGACAGTGACACTCAGACATTCCTTGGGCAGAGGCAGAACTAATACAAGCAACAGCATCCCCTCCCCTATTGCTCCAAAATCACCAGCACCACCAAAACCCCAAAGAGAGAAGACCATCTCCCTAGATTATTTGCTTGGATTAGCCACGGGCAGGCTACAGCTGAAACAAGACTAACAGGGATTTTTCTTCTGTGCAGACAAGCTGGAGAAGGAGCATGGGAAGCCAGAGCACAGATTAGCATTGGCACAGGGAAAGGAAAGGCCTCATCTACACACTGTAGGGCAAACGAACAGAGGATGCTGGCAACAGGGAGAAAAACACATACAGAATCCAGTCACTAAGAGTGCCTAACTACAAGCAGAGAGTCAGCAGCCACCAGCGACCACAAGCAACCTACAAAACCACATCCCCAAAATAACCCAAAAGGGAGTGAATAAAACAAATTGTCCCACTTATGTGGGCAGACAGGCATAGAACAAAGCCATGGTCAGGGAGTAAAGATACCTTTCGTTGGATCAAACATCTCTGACAGCTCTTTGGGAAGTTCCAGTACTGCAAATACAACAAACCAAATAATTTGCATTGTTACATGGAGTATGAAATGCTTTACAGCGTAATCACCTACTGTTCTACTCACTCCTTATGCACCCAAATCAACCCATGTCATGCAGAAATTCTGCTCCATACCCCATGTCACATATTCCTGCTGAAATAATCAGGAATACAATACTTAAGCTTGAATACTTTAAAATAGATCTGGAGGAGCCTCAGCACATGAACATGTTATCACCATTAGCAGCTCTAGAGTAATGGCCTGGATGTAAGCCTCACACGGCTTCAGCTTCCATACACCACCTTGATTTACCTGGTGCAGGATGAGGGCCTGCATTTAGAGAGTCAGCACAGGCCCGCCGGGATGCAGTAAGCTATATGCACACCAATGGCCTAATTCCACAATCAGGACTGCTCCAGGATGAAGGCAGATGGTTCATGCTTGTCTCAGACACACCAGCAGAAGTGTGAAAAAGCACTGTGTGAGCTACATTTGAGTGAGATTTCCTCTTCTATCCATTGCCCTCTAACCTAGAGCATTTCTGCAGTGAAGGCAGGCTTCAGAACATTAAGGCAGTGTTGGCATAAAGCTTAAATGTCCCTTTTTTAAAGCCCATTTCACCTCACCAAACACATCAAGGAGCTCCCCAAACAGACACTGTAAGATTGTTAAGAACACAAGATAACTAAAGACAGATGAAGTATTCCTGAGTAAAGGAGGCAAACAGAGCCGAGCGCTCTCCTAATAAACTTCCCACAAGTTACAAAGGTGCTCTCAGTGATGGCTGGAAATTCTATAGTTTCACATAGCCTCAAAAGTTGGACCTAGCACTACAGAAAGGACTGAAAGGGAATAATCCTACCCGTAACATCAGAGACGTGTGTCACGTGAGTGTCCCCTGCAGATTTTCTGGTACTGGTGTCACAGAAAGCATCAGGGGCACTAGATATGACACAGTCACCTTCTGACCACGTTCTCAGGGAAATGCCTACTCAGCCCTTGCAGGGCCTTGCTGAGAGCACAGGCAGAACAGAGTTCAGCTGCTTCCCCCAGGGTCCTGCAGCCCTCCCCTCGCTCCAAGCAGCACGTGTCAGACCAGGGTGTGTACTCACTTCCCGCGGGCTCGGGCTTGATCGGCTCGAAGGAGGCAGAGGGACTGGGTAGGACGGAGCTGGTGTCCAGCGAGGCAGAGGACTGTAAGGGCTGGGTATCTAAGCTGGTTGGCTGGCCAGGTGCTGCCACACTGCTGAGGGGCTCAAAGTCACCGCTGCTCTTGGGCTCTGCCTCTGAGATACGGCACTCTGGAAAGAGCCACAGACACACACAGCAACGTCACCTCCCACCACCTCCAAGGAAAGGAGCTGCAGCACGGACACAACCCTCACTGGCAATGCTGGCCAAGCACAGACAGCTGCACAGGAAGAAGACTTCTTGCTTTCATCCAGCACAAACTCCCAGGTCCTGTTGCAGCTCTGCTGGGGAGCGGGCTTGGTGGTGCCAGACTGCACAAGCTAAGAGCACACTCCCACGGCAATTAACACAGGCCAGGCAGCAAGCTACGCTGGGAGAACTGTGGCCAGCACATTCAGGGAAGTCTCTACCCTCCTGCTTGGGGCTGAGCCTGCACTTGGAATGCTGTGTCCAGCCTTGGCTGTCATTCTGTTCTAGAAAGATGCGGAGAAGATCTAGTTGAGGGTTGCCAAGCTGGCCAGGACTCTAGGGCACATGGCCTACAAGGAGGCGTGGAGAGAGCTGAGCTTCATCACTCAGGCAAACACAAGTCCAAAGGCAATCTAACAGCAGCTGGCAGCTACCTGAGAGGCAGTTACAAAAACTGAGAACTTCTCAGTGGTGCCAAACGATGTAACATGCACAAGAGGCAAGAGATGCAACTCAAAAGGATCCAGATATCAGGAAAAAAGGAGTTCTGCAGCCCTGGAAGAGCTCACCAAGGGAGCTGTGGCTCTCCACACCAGAGCCTTTCAAAATTTGGCTGCACAAAGCCACAGGCAACCTAACCCAGTATTTGTGACAGTCATTTTTCAAACTGAAAGCTGGACTCAAGATTCTAAAAGCTGCATTCACGAACTTCTACTAATAAACAAATGTGCATGATCCATCTCTCTCCCTCACCACTGCCTGCTACAGGCTGGCACGACTCAAAGCTTCAGATGCCAACTGTGTTATTTCCATTAACACACCCTTGATTACCCCTACTAATCAGCACACAAGGCTCACTGCAGCAACGGCAGAGGTGCCCCCTTTGCCAGAAGCTGACGATGCTGCATGACTCGCAGTGCCAGCCCCGGCCAGGCCAAGGAACATACTCTCCTTTGTTGGCCACCACCCTGTTTCTGCCTCCTGCAGCCCCCCCCCCTCACCTGTGCTTTCGATTTTCACCACGGGAGGGCTCTGATCCTGAGTGCTGGTAGGTGTTGGCGTAGAGGGCTGGGTGCTGCTGGGAACAGACGCCTCCTGGAAGTGGGTGAGCGGTGGTATCTGTGGTTTTGAGGGTTCAACTGCCTGGCACTGAATGAGGTCGTCGGGGGGAGGGACAGGTAGTACAACAGGAGGAGAGCTCCAAGCATCTTTGTTTACTAAGAGAACATCGATGGGACCACTTGTGCTCTTCAGCTGGATCTGATATTTCTTTTGCCCATTTAGACCCTGAGAAAAATCAAGAGCAAAACACAACCACACATTAAATGCTTATTTAAAAGAGGACAAGAATTTCCCAGAGGGAAGATGTGCTGTTCAGACACTGCAGCATGGTTCCACAGACAATTTCCCTGACTCCCAGGACTATTCTCTCCCCTGCTGCTCCTGCAGTTACTCATGTACTTCCAAACAAGAGAATTTCCCAGGAATTGTTTAATATCTGGAGCCTTCCTTAGGTTGTCAATTCCTCCACCTCCATCAAACCCCTGACTGTCAACTGGTGAACCAGCCACAATCCCCACAGAGACACACACACACGGGCACCCTCCTGCACTCTGCCCACACGTTTATCACTCACCTCGGGGACAGGAACCTCCAAACGTGTGCCTGATGGGGCTCGAATTGCAAGGAGTGTGTCTCCTGTGAAGACAGACTGGTCAGCACTCAGTGGGCACAAACTGTTCTGTTGATGATTAAGCACTGACAAAGAGCTGCTCCTTTAAGCCCCCTGTGCTCCCTTCCAGAGAGGGCTGTCATTTACACTCCTCTAAGCTGCCAGACATATCATACAGCTACCAACGTGCCAACAGCCTAGAGCACAAAGAAGCCACCAAGTCTCTCCCAAAGCAATCCTAAAGCTTTTTAGCAGCATCCTTAAAAGAACCAACCTTTATTTTCCTCAGAAGGGTTGGTTTAAATTCACTCTTAAGAACAGCTGAATCCTAAGGGAAGGATCCTTCACTCTGCTTTTAGATTTGAATTGTGAACAAATAAGTGCACAACTCAAAAGAGCAGCACTGCCAGCAAAGATACAGAGTAGAACCAGGCTGAGGAACCAGGCTGCAATGGCAGCCTCATGCTGGAGTACCAACATCCAAAACCAACACTCCCCAGCCTCTACTGGCAAGCGAGCTGCTGCCTGTTGATGGTCGTTTTGGACCCTGCACAGAGCCCCGCACATGCAGGGCTTGGAGCCAGGCTGACAGAGTCATTCATTGTCAAGTTCTGCAGCTTCTTAAGACCTGCGCTCCTGATACAAAAGTCACAGGAAAGCAGCTTCCACTCCATATGCAGGTCTAGAGAAATATGAACAGAGAAATGTCAGCCCTGTGAACATCAGAGGTATTCAAACCAAGCAGCTTTCACTGTGAATGTTTAAGCTTTAGTGTGGGTAGTATTCACACTTCATTGATAGTCTGCATTAAGCTTCTGTCTTAATTATCAAGTGAAGATCCCCAGAGTGATAAGAGAATGGACAGCAGCAGAGCATAGCCTCTTCAGGTAGGCAATCAAAGGTCAGATCAGCAAAAGGTACAGATATTCAAAGTACCAAAGGATTTTTCAATAAGATTTTTTCTAAATTAATCCAAATAATGAATCCATATTTGACAAGAGTCCAAGCACGGAAAACTTCAGGTCCTAACTCAATTTGAGAAAGTGATTTCAACAGCAGTCAAACAGAAAAAACAGGAGCCAAAATTCAGCCTGCACCACAGTCCAAAAACACAAGGGCTCCAGCAAAGAACCTCTGCAAGGTTCAGACACTCAGGAGAGGGAAAAAAAAGTTATGCAAGACAACTCCATACAGGAAAACTGGACAGACAATGGAAAACATGGATCAAGCCGCTGTTTTAGAAGGAATTCAGATCTACCCACAGTAAGATCTCATCTCTACACATTTTGGCAAGGTCTGATTTCAGATGCAAACCAGCTTACAAAAAACAGGTGCAATAAAATGCAAAACAATCAATCAACCAAGCAATAAGCTGTGCACTGGTCCCAGTAAGTTCTTCCCAACTGCTATGAGTTATCTGGCCACAAACACTGTCAAACTGAAAACCCAGTCCCTGGCCCCCAAAAACACCAGCTTAAATCAGAAAAGACAACAAAGTAGAGAGGCTGGTGATGCATAAGTGACCAACAGCAATGTCTGGTGAACAAGGAAAATGCACAAAGGCAAAGACGAAAAACAGAAGCACTCGTGAAGTGTGGTTTGAGAAGAGTGCTTGGAAGAGACGAGGAGAGAGTCAGACAAGGGTGAGATTGCACAGCTGGGGTGATGACAATAAAGCAGCTTCACCCTCTACTGCAAGCAAGCAGAGGCACCAGGTCAGGAGAGGTGAGGTGTCCACCGAAGCAGAAAGGAGCTGGGACACACCACAACAGCTGAACTGCACACCAGCCACCGGGGATTTTATTTTTGGTCCTATGGCTATCATTAAAATTGGCAATAGAGAAGGAACGGAGACTTCTGTGGGTTGCCCCCCAGAGACAGAACATACAGCTTTTTATACAGGCTCCTCACAGCTTTAGGAAGGCAGAGCACAGGGGAACGAGGTCCCTTCTGTCCTGCTCTTCACTTCCTCCCTCTTGCATTCTTATTGGCAGAAGGCCTGATGCAGCTCAGGGACCACTTCTTATACTATTGTCGTGCTTACACTCAGATTTCTACCATGCAATAAAATTTGCTTCCTATTATTAGAACACTGCTGACCCAAGCCCTCAAAATCAAGGACTTCTAACAAAACAGCCATACACCCACATAGTGACATCCTGCAAAAAGACTTCCTTAGGAACAGCAAAAACAAGGAACCTCCTGCTTCCTCCAAGGGTGCAAGAAAGCTACAAAGCAGTGGCACACAAACTCAGGAGGGTGTCAGAGCTCGCACTACATTTAACTTGATGCTGTTGAGCAGTCCGTGGTCCACTGCCTCCTCTTTCCTGGAGGAAGGATAGCAGCTGGGACAGGCTGATAGGACTGCAGCATTTCATCTTTACAACAGAGCACCATTTCCTCACCTCTGAAACACCTGCAGATATCTTCATGTGTCACATACGCTAATGTTTCCAAGGTTAAGGAGAAACTGCAACTTCCCGCAAAGACAGGGAATTCAAACTGTACCTGACGTTTCCTCCGTGAGCTCTAGAAATGCCTTTACCAGAAGGCTCTCCATGCCTCACTCTGAAGTGGTCTGCAGGTGAGGTCTGCAAGCTCCACACTGATCAGAGCTGAAATTCTAAGACAGAGAAGCCACAAGAGCAGCTCTGCACTCGAGAACATGGCACCTGCGGCTCACAGAGAACCACTTTTCTCATCATGGCAAATATTACAGTGCTTTTTACTTCAAAAAGCCAGGTGAGAACCTGGGCACTGCAGAGAAAGCTTCGTTCCCAGGCTGGACAGAGTTACTCTTATTTCAAAGGCAGCTGTTGCCTCTTGACCTTTTGAGTGCAGCAACAACAGGTCACCACCACCCCTCTGCCGTGAGCAGGGCAGCACCAGCCCAGTCCTCAGGTCTCTGCTTTCCAGCCCAGCAAGCAAACACAGAGACAGACTAATCAGGTCACACAAGGATATCGACTGTTCTGCACGTCTTCTGTAACGTTTTTGATGCTCTGCTGAACCCACATCTTCTGCTGCTCCAGCTCCTGTTCCCGCTGCTCCAGGTCCTCTATATCTGCCTTCAGCTCGATAAGTTTGTGAGCTATTTCGCGTGTGTTGCAGCCAGGACCCACACCTCTGGGCAAAGTAAAAAGGAGAGACAAGCATCAATCAGCCTCTGGAGGCACCCAGACCAGCCCCAACCTCTCAGAGATCTCACCTCCCTTACTGCCAGCCCTGACCTACATCAAGGTCAGATCACTCGAAAAGCCTCATCTGTACTAGCTCCCTGCCCTGCAGGACAGCAACATTTGGTATATCTTCCTGCATTCCGCAAACTGGCAGGGCTCCCCCCATCTCCAGGGCCATGACAGGCATCTTTTCTAGCCCAAGGCACTGCAAACACTGAGTTTGTACCAAAACAACAGCTCTTTTGTAGGAGAGACACACCATAGCTACTTCAGCTTTCGTCCTTACCACCATCAGCACTGCCCAGCTGGAGGAAGCACCAGCACACACAGACCACCCAGGAACCTTCCTCAGAGCAGGACATTTTAACCACAGTGACACTCAGACAACAGCCTGATGAAGCCCTGCTTGCATGACAAAGAAAAAGGCACCACACTCAACAGGACCTTGGACTAAAAAGGACCTGTGAATGATTCAGAGCTTCTCTGTCACTCACTTCCACTGGATACTGTTCTTGGATTTCTTCTCGATCAACCCAATGCCTTCCAGGACATTCGTGATATCATAGATCCGTCGCTTCTGTCGCACAGCCAACGTGTCTGCAGCCTGCAAAAAGGTTAGACATTTAACTCCAGACCTCAGACATGTTTCAATCCCTCCTGCCTGTCAGGTTAATTCCTGGCCAAGCACTCTACTTGCTATCTCACACTCCTCTTGTTCCAGTGCCTCAAATTACAAAGCCATGTTCCTAATGTCATTACGGCCGTGAGAAGAAGCCGCTGCCCCTTCATTCCCTTTCTTACCCAGCAAACTCCTCACTAAGCACAAACCAAATTCCAGCCATCTTGCTTGGGGTGGGTCCACAAATCAGCTGCACGTCCAGAACAGGTCTGCACAGGTCCAGAAGAGGTCTCACCTACCAGTAACATACTGGGACTTCACAGCCCCTGCACTGCACAACAAATCAAGTCACGCTGACTGACACAAATTCTCCTAATGGACATTTTAAGCAGGAAAATACAGGCCAAATCAAAAGAGATGAGACCTTGGCAGAGGAGAGGAGGGATGGCTCCAGCAGGAGGCTCCTCCAGCCCCTGCCCCCTCAGGGCTCCACAGCACTTGTCTGCTGTCTGCAAGGGGTCAGAGCACACTCACACCTGCACATGCAAGAAAAACCACAGCAAAGGAACTTCAGCTGTAGGGAAGACCTGGCTTCAAGTACCGTACACAAGCCACAAAGATAAGAGTTCCTTCCTCTAGGATCTCCACAGCACAGAAGCAAGGCACGTTCACACGGCACTTCCCCACAGCCTAAACGCACCAGGACAATCTTTGACAGAGGAATCTGTCCATGTTCCCCTTCCTGCCATGTACCGGGGCAAAGCACAGTGAGAAGGAACAACTGCTCTGTTTCTACAGGTCCCAGAGACTTTACAGGGCTGGGCCATGGTGCTGGTGACTGAGCAGCACCTCAGTGAGAGGCAGGGATGGAAAACAGACTACAGGGCCCATGGTGGTCCAAGCCAAGCACATAAACCACTGGAATGACAGGAAAGGCCCATGGCCTCCTCTGTCCTGGGGGATGCGCAGTGGCTGGGATGGACTGATCATAGAATCACTCAGTTGGAAAAGACCTTTGAGATCATCAAGTCCAATCATACCTGTCCACTACTAAACCTGATCCTAAATAACCTGATACTAAACACTAACCTGATACTAAACACTTCATCTACCTGTCTTTTCAACACCTTCAACGATGGTGACTCCACCACCTCCCTGGGTAGCCTCTGTCAATGCCTGAGAGCCCTTTCAGTAAAGAAATTTTTCCTAATGTCTAAACTGAACGTCCTCTGGCACAGTTAGAGGCCATTTCCTTTCATCCTATCACCTGTCACCTGGGAGAAGAAACCCGCACCCACCTGGCTACAACCTCCTCTCAGGCAGTTGTAGAGTGATGAGGTATCCCCTCAGTCTCCTTTTACCCAAGCTAAACAGTCCCAGTTCCCTCAGCCGCTCCTCATAATCCTTGTTCTCCAGTCCCTTTCCCAGAGGACAGCGAAGCCCCCCGCTCCCCCCGCAGACCCGGTCCCCCCCGCCCCGCACCAGCTTGAGGTCGAGCACGCCGTCCTTGGCCTCCTGCAGCAGCGACACGAACTTGGTAGTGAGCAACCCCAAGCTCTTCTCGTGCCGGCTGGGCCCCCCTGCCGCCCCGCTGCCGGCCCCGCCGCCACCGCCACCCCCGGGGGGCTGCGGCCCGCACTCCGCCATCTGCCCCGACCCGGCCCGGCACCGCCGCTTCCGGGCCGCGGGGCACGCCGGGAGCTTCCGGGGGCGGGCCCAAGGGAGGGGGCGGGGATATGGGGCGGGGCTACGGGGGCGGACAGGGGACTGGTACTGAAAATCACAGAAGGTCCTGAGTTGGAAGGGACCCGCAGGGGTCATCGAGTCCAACTCCTGTCCCTGCACAGGACACCCGCAACATTCACACCGCGTGTCTGAGGGCATTGTCCAAGTGCTTCTGGAATATTGTCATAGGGTCATGGAATGATTTGGGTTGGAACGGACCTTAAAGACCATCCAGCTACACCCCCCTGCACCCGTCTGGTCTGTCTGTCTCCCTCTAAGCATCTGTGTGTGCCCCTAAACACCCATCTGATTGTCCCCCCAAGAGCACCCGTCTGGCTGTCCCCTCCTTAGCACCCATTCGTCCTCCACTGAGCACTCGCCCATCTGTCTCCCATTGAGCACCCGCCTGTCTGTCTGTCCCCCGCAAACACCATCTGAATGTGTCCCCCTTGAGCACCTGTCTGCCTGTCCCGGGCAGGGCCGGGTGCCGGGCACACGGCAGTGTCCCCGGGCGAGCATCCCCCCCACATCCCCCCCCCCTCGCCTTCCCCGCGGAAGCGACTGCCGCCCCGCCCGCCCCGCGGCCCCAGACACGATGGGCACAGCAGCAGGGAACGAGCGCCGAGGTGAGGGGCGGTGCGGGGAGGGGATTCTGCGGGGGGCTGGGGGCTCCCCTCTCTGCTTGCCCCTCCCGGCTCCTTTGTGCTGCTGCAGTGGAAGCGAAGCTCTGCCTCCCCAGTCTCCCTCCCCACCATTCCCGGCATCGCTGCCTCCCTCCCAGCCCCCGAGGTTGTCCCTGCAGGCTCCTACCCTGGCACCGAGGGACACCACCACCACCACCCCGGGGGTCGGGGGCTGCGAGAGCCCCCGGGCTGGTGAGCTGCTGGGGATGGAGCGGGGGGAGCGATGAAACCAGGAGCTAGGGCTGGCCGGTGATAACTGAGCTGGTACTCAGACCCCCACACTGGGGATGGAGCGACAGAACTAGGGGCTGGGATAACTGGGCTGGTACTCAGCCTCCCATATTGGGGATGGAGCAGGGGGAGCGATGGAACCAGGGGCTGGTGTGTGATAACTGGGCTGGTTCTCAGCCCTCTGCACTGGCCAGAAGGCTTTTGGCACAGTCTTGCACCCTGTGATGAGGAGGCACACCGTGTGTGTGTGTCCCCAGCTGCCTGGGTGCCTTCGGTAGACCAGGAGCCTCACTCCAGCCTGCATGAAGCAAGAACTGGCATTCCTGCATCCCTCATGCTGATTCACTGTTGGAGCCTTAGCGCTGCTGAGAGCTTCCCCAGTGCTATGGGACCACCACGCAGTGCTGGGTTTGGGGGCAGCTCTGGGGACATGTGCTCAGCCTGGGGTACAGCCTGAGCTGACAGCCTGGGTGACAGTTCCTCTTGCTGCTCCAGCTGCTGTGACAGCCCCGTTCCATGGTGGTGGCACCACAGGGAGCCCTCCCAGAAGGACCCGCTTGCTGCTGGGCTTCTTCCCGTGTCTGGGTATGCTTGGATTTCACTGGCACCAGGTTCCTGGCCCTGGCCTGGGGAGCCCCTTCCTGCCCCTGGCCTGGGGGCCCCTTCCTGCCCCTGACCTTGTTGTCCCTTCCTGCCTCAGCCTTGGGGTCCCTTCCTGCCCTGCCAGGAGAGACTTGTTGTGCTCGTTAACCCCTGCCTTTGTCCCCAGATGAGGAGTGGCCCGAAGCAGAAAAGGCTGAGAAGTTGGCGAGAGGAGCAGCTCTAAAATGGGCTTCAGGGGTGTTTTACCGCCCCGAGAAACTGGAGGGGCTGGGGCAGTACCGGAGTCGAGAGAGGCAGAGGAACAACTCCATCCAGTCCCGGCTGAAGGTGGGTGTTTGCCCACCCCATGGCCCCCCGCAGCCCCCTCCCCCCCAAACAGGGACTCCGCCAGGATCTCCTCTTTGAGTCATCTTTGTGTCCACTTGTGCCAAAATCTTGACTTTGGCTGGTGCTTGTTGGGAGAAATGCAATTGTCTGGGGGAAAAGAGCTGGTAACCCCCCAGACATCCTCTATCCCACCCTTGGGTAGCATCTGAGGGGTTAAAATGAGCCTCTGACAGTCCTTTGAAACAAAACACCAAGGGCTCAGCACTGCCCAGCCTCCCCCTCCTGGGAGGAGGCAAAGAGCTCCCCTCTGCCCCTGCAGATCCCTGCAGAAGGACCTCCATCTCTGTAAGGGCTGTCCCTGGTCCTCACACACACTCCCTGCTCAGGGCAACCCCTTGTACACAACCTGAGAAATGATTAACCCAGGACCCCATCAGTCTGAGCACCCCAGCCTCCTCCTGATTATTTTGGAGACGGTGTCTCCTACCCTGAATGTGGGTGGACTGTTCAGGAGGCAACTTGTCTTGAGCAGTGTGGCCTCAGAGATTTTGGAGAAGGGTTCATTATGGCCACTGAGGTGTTTCATGTCATTGGGGGGCACACAGGGGCCCTCTGGTCTATAAATATTGTGCAGAAGCAAAGTAATTTTTTAAAACTGAAAAGAGACATCTGGTCACTGCTCTGCTGCCTGGGTCACCCCAAAGTGACGCCACTTTCCTACCTCATGCACAGCAACCATTGCTGCCCTTCGAACCCCACATGAGCCATTCCTGCTGCTGGAGTGGCTTTCTTGAAGCTTAGTGTGCTTGGGTCTTGTGGGATGGGGCTATCATGGGATGTGATGGCAGAGGCAGGTATGACCTTGTGGGGCTGGGAGTGTATGCAAGACAGACTTCTTCTCCCCAGTCAACTGTCCAATCCTACCTGGAAGGGGTAAGTGCGGGGCTGGAGCAGCTGCGGTCGGCGGCCCAGGAGGTGCAGAGCGTGTGCCAGGACGTGGGGGCTGCGCGGTGGGCCCTGCTCGACTGTGCAGACCACTTCCAGGGCCTCCAGCAGATGCGGGCTCTGATGGTGGAGCATGTACAGCTGGCCTCGGTGGTCCAGGTGCTGCCCCAGCTTTTCTCAGGTAAGGCAGTGGCAGGGTCCTCCTGGATCCAGGCTGGAAGGCGCTGGGGAGTTCTCCAGCCCAACCCTGGGCTCTGCACAGGGCTGGTGGCAAAGCTAGAGTAGGTTGCTCTGGTTTTGCCAGTTGAGTTTGGAAGGTCTCTGTGAATGGACATTCTACTGCCTCCCCAGGGCCTGATCCAGCACAGTGTGCCCAGAGCCCCAGATCTCAGACCTTTCCCCTCACCATCTCCCTGCTAAGCTGTGCCTGTGGCCCTGGTGCCACCCCCTTCTGCCCCCTGCACTCAACCCTGTAATCTCTCCTCCCTCTCCCACAGTCCACGAGGTTTTTTCCCATACCCAGCAGTTGCTTCATGGGCAGCAGCTCCTGGAGGCCCATGCAGAGATCATGATGATGGAACATCTTCAGGATGACATCCTTTCCCAGCTGCACCTCCGTGGGCTCTCCAGTGCCCAGGCAACTGTGCTGTCCTACTTTAGTGGCTTGCAGGAGCTCAACGAGAGCCTGGCCAAGCAGCTGTGGGGCATCGTGGGCAACAGCCTGCGGCTGGTGCGTGAGGACCCAGTTCTCTTCGTCACTGCTGTAAGGATCATCGAGCGGGAGGAGAAAATAGATGATACTGTGCTCCTGGAGGCCACCTTCCTGCCCCCTGGCCGCCCAAAGGGCTGGAGGCAGAAGTTTTACCAGGTTCTCCAGGAGACCATCACAGGAGCCCATTTTCATGCCGCCCACGTGGACGTTGAGGGGCCAGGGCTGGCCAGGCACCTGGCAGCACTGCAGAAGGACATCGTGTCCAAGCTGTGTGTGGTGAAGGACCTGATGGTCCAGTGTGTCCCAGCTCACTACAACATCCTCAGCATCTGCACTACCACGTACCACCAGGCCCTCACCAACCACCTCCAGGACATCCTCCGAGAAGACCTGGACAAACAAGCACTCTTCCTGCTCCTTGAGTGGGCACTTCATGTGTACCACAGGTCAGCACCAAGCCCAGCACCCAGCTGGGCTGTTCACCAGCAGGCAGGCTCCAGCTGCCTGGGGGTGACCACCAGCAGGGCAAAGGGAGAGGTAGGAACTGCTGGAAAACACAGTTCTTCCCAGCCCTTTCCCACCTCTGCCCTCCAGCTCAGAGA
The DNA here is from genome assembly GCA_033558185.1 of Dromococcyx pavoninus. NCBI lineage: Eukaryota > Metazoa > Chordata > Aves > Cuculiformes > Neomorphidae > Dromococcyx > Dromococcyx pavoninus. The sequence continues at coordinate 42,198 of JAUMJL010000897.1, read as the reverse complement.
TGATGGGTCACCCTGACCTTCTCCCAGAAGTAGACGTTTCTGTTCTGGGTCCCTTGATGTCCCCTGAGCTCATGGATCAGACAGAGAGGAAATACGTGGTGAAAGTCAGGGTGAGTGAATGGGACAGCACATGTGCAGTGGGTATGGGACCCAACCACCACCACTGTGCTGGCATCTCCTCTGACAGCAGCAGGAGACTATGAATCCGTGGGACAGGGCTATGTGTTGGGTCTCAAGGGTATTGGTATCTGACTTGGGCTGATGTAGTGGATGTCCATCTTACAGGCTAGTGTGCTTGAGTGGATGCAGAGGACCCTGGAGGTGGAGTTCAAGGAGTGGTTCCGGGAAGAGGAACCTGAGATGGACCATCAGGGCTTCTTCCAGTCAGCCCTGCCCGTCATTGTCATGCAGGTGGGTCCCCAGCACCATGGGGCACTGGAAGCTCCCAACAAGGCCTGCAGCCTCCCACTGATTCACCTCTCCTCTCCCTCTGCAGATGCTGAATGAGAATATTCAGGTAGCTTCCTTGATCACGGACACTCTGCAGCAGAAGGTCTACAACATGGCCTTGGAGGAACTCGAGGCATTTCTGGGCCGGTCAGTGGAGCCCCTTGCACTCCTGCCCATCCTTGCAGACCCTGGGTCCCATGGCCAAGCACCACAGGCTGATGGTGGAGATCTGCTGTGGGGAACCCTGGGCTCATTGAGGTCCCAGGAGGCTCAGCAGCCTGTGTACCCTTGAGGCTCCTGTCTCACCCCCTGGGGCCATCAGCTCACCGGGCTTGCTGCCCCAAGTGCCCCTGCAGTAGTGTTCTGCTCTCCCGAGGGGGCTGCAGTGGGTCCCACCATCCCATGCTGCCAACAATCTGTCACTCTCCAACCTGTCAGTGGCTTGGAAAGAGCGATGTGAGCCGAGAGGGTTGTGGGAGGTCCCCGTGCCCCTAAGAGCATCCCAGCTCCTGGTTCTTGTGGTGGAATGTCCAGGGCTCTGCCCACCCGCCGTGGTTGGCTCTCTGTGTTGCAGTCTGCGGGAAGCCCTAGTGCAGTGCGGGAAGGAGCACCAGAAGGACCGTTCCGTACCCAAGTACTACGTCTCCTACCTGCTGGCCATGCTCAACAACAACCTGGCTCTCAGGTAACTTGCACCAGCTTCTTGTAATCCGTGTAGCAACCCCACCACCCACAAGGAAGCCACATCCTCCCCATCCCCCTGGGGACCAGTGTTCCCGCCTTACTTCATAAGCTACGTGTCCCCTTCCTTCTTCTCTCTGCCCTAGCTCCTCGGTCTCCTCTCTGCTCCCCAACACCGCCCACAGAGAAGTCCCCACATCCCTCCAGGCTGCTCTAGACAGGATGCAGAAGAAAGCCTGCCAGTTGCTACTGGAGGAGCTGCTCCTGGACTTGCAGGTGTGTTTGTCCACAGCCCCCGAGGCTGGCAGGGCTGTGACAAACCGGGCCCCAGCCAGAACAGCCCTACTGCTGCACTCCGAGGCACGGGTTTATTCCTGCTCAGGGTGCCCGTGGCCCGCTATCATCCTGCAGACTTCTCTGCCAGCTTGGCTCCCAGACCTTGATAAACCACCCACAGCCCAGTCTGTTACTGGGGCAGATGGTTGGTGGCCCCCAAAGTGCCAACCAACAGCGCCCAGGAGCCACAGCCCCCCCTGGGCTGCCTCGTGCTCCTTCTCATGGCTGTTTCATGGCAGAAAACCAGGAGGAGAGAGGTGATGTCCGTGCAGAGGACAGAAGCCCTTGTGCGACTGCTTGAGTCGTTTCCTGCCGGCCCGGTCAAATTTAGCTTTCCTGGAGTCTGGACCAAAAACCTGGAATAATTAACGGCATTGCTATTTAGGGCTTGGATACCATGAAAACAAAGGAGCAGCTGAAGGGTGAAACACTGGCAGACATCAAGGAGACTGCTGTGGCCCCAGGCAGGAAGACTGGCAAAGACAGCAGGGCAGGAGGAGGAGGTCAAAGCCCTTGGCCAAACCATACTATGTCTACACAAAGGAAGCAGAGAGGATCTCTTCTCTCTGGTGACAAATGATAGGACCCGAGGGAATGGCAGGAAGATGTGCCAGGGGAAAGTTTGGTTGGATATCAGGAAAAGATTCTTCACCCAGAGGGTGGTAGAGCACTGGAACAGCTCCCCAGGGAAGCAGTCTTGGCACCAAGCCTGACGATATTCCAGAATCATTTGGACGAGTCCCTCAGACACACAGCATGAATGTTGGGGGTGTCCTATGCAAGGACAGGAGTTGGACTCAATGATCCTTTTGGGTCCCTTCCAACTCAGGGCGTTCTGTGATTCTAGGAGTGGAAATTAAAAATAAAACCAGAGCAGGACAGGCCAAAAGTGGGTGTGTGAGGAGCAGCTTGCTGCCCAGAGCTCAGGTGCTGCCCACAGTGGGGCTCCATCACTCAGATAAAGCTCCAAAATCTGGATCTCTGGGTGTGAGGGAAAGGCAGCCCCAGCACATTTCCATAATTTCTTAATGTAGACCACTCTTTTATTTTTGTGTTGACTTTTAGGTGGGACTTGGGGATTTCACAAGGCAAAGCAGACATGCTGCCAGGCAGGAGGTGGGCAGCAGCTGCAGGATACCAGGAAAACAAAGGAGCAGCTGAAGGGTGAAACACTGCTCCTCTGCTTCTTGCAGCCCCTCTGCCTGCAGCTGCCTTCCCGCAGGTGGCTCTCGGGGTCCCAGCTCGTCAGCAGCATGTGTGAAGTGATTGACAAGTATGCAAAGGACTTCACCCACGTCAGGAAACCCCTCTTCACGGTAGGGTTGCTGCGAGGTGTCCTTCAAATGGCTCCTTGTCTGTGAGGCAAGAAGGGTGGGCAGTTGGATGTGGTGCTGGAGTGCGGGGTGCAGGGGATACAATCACCACTGGGTTTGCTGGGGAGCCCCTGTCCTCCAGAGCTTCCCTGGGAACACCGTTGTGCATTTCAGCTGAAAGAGGGGAGATTTAGATTAGACATTAGGAAGAAATTCTTCGCGATGAGGGTGGGGAGGCACTGGCACAGGTTGCCCAAGGAAGTTGTGGCTGCCCCATCCCTGGAGGCGTTCAAGACCAGGTTGGATGAGGCTTTGAGCAACCAGATCCAGTGGGAGGTGTCCCTGCCCATGGCAATGGGGTGGAGCTGGATGAGCTTTTGGATGAGCTTTAAGGTCCCTGCCAACCCAAACATTCTACGATTCGATGAAATGTTCAGGGTTTCCCCCAAATTCAGCTGCCTTTCCTGTCCCTCCAGCCAAGGGGCTTCGCAGCAGGCTGTCCCCACGGCTTGGTGTTGCTTCTAGCCCCTTTCCCCCTGTCATTCCCTGGGCAACTGGGGTCCAGTGCCCAGCAGTAGCAGCTCTCCTCTGCCTAGCTCCTGCTGACAGAGAGCGAGCTGCTGGTGGCGAGCCAGTACCTGCGGGCACTCATGCAGAAGAAGATGGTGTGCAAGAGCGAGGAGGAGCGGGGCCAGCTCTGCGACCGCCTGCTGCAGGACGCCACGCAGCTCCGGGAGCTCTTCTATGGCCTGGTGAGGAGTGCCCTGGGTGTGCTTGGGAGCTGGGGCTAGGTCACGGCAGGGGAGCATCACACAGCAAGGGCAGTGCGAGGAGCCTCTAGCTCGACTCTGTCACCCTCCTGCTCCCCTCCAGCCCACAGCAGGCGGAGTGGGTACATCAACCCACACAAAAATGGTGTTGCTATCACTGTTGGGCAGCTGCAGGGCCAGGATAAGAGGAAATGGCTGCATGAGGGACTTGTGGGATCATCCACCCTACCCAGTACAAGCTGGTGAGGCTGCACAGCCTCAGCTTGCCTTGGGGTGAGCCAGCCGGGGGCTGGTGGGACGTGCTGAGGGGGGAGACACCAGCTGCAAGGTGCCACATCCCCGTGTGGGTGCTGAGGGCTGGGGTGCATCTTGCCAGCCACTGAGGTGACCTCCTCCTGGTCTGACAAGAGGCTGCTCTTCCTCCCAGGGTCTGGACCAGGGCCAGCAGAGCCTGGATGCCATCTTCGCCCTGCGGGAGCTGATCTGCCTCAAGGACCCATCACTGCTCAGCCTGGAGGTGCTGGGCTTCATCACCAAGTACCCTGACGTCAGGTAAGAAGCCCAGCTCTGTTATCCTGAGAGATGGGGGGGAGGTGAGTCTGCCCAGGGGAGCCAGGCTTGGGCTGGACGCTGTGAGCTGGAGGCTGCAGAGCAGGCAGAAACCTGGGCTTTCCCCTCCTTCCCTCTGAGGTTCCCTTTTCCCAGGCTCCAGATTTGAGAGGTTCTTGCAACGTCCCAAGGGTAAAGACATAAAAGCACTTCTACATTCACCTGCCTGTATTTGGTGACCAAACAAAGTGTGAGAAATCACAAAACACCAAACTGGAAGTGTCAGAACCAGCCAAACCTCATGAAATGCCAAACCCAAATTCACAAGGTCTGTGGGGTTATTTTCAGGCAAGTGCAAAGCACCAGCTCTGCCCTGACCTCAGCTTCTCTGGATCGTGGGAGGGTTGTGGGACACATTGTGGATGGTGCCGTGGGCCAGCAAGTGCCCAGCCTCACCTCTTGCTTTCTGCCCAGCGATGAGCACATCTCCACCTTGCTGGATCTCCGTGGTGACGTCTCCAGGGAGGTGCGGCACATGGTGCTGGAAATGATGGCGCAGCACCCCCAGGCCCTGCCCCAGAGCTACCGGCCCATCTTCAGCACCATCCTGGTCCCCGCGCCAGAGCTGCCCTTCTGCCTTCGCAAGGGCAAGTGTGCCTGATGCTGCACCCCACAGCCTGCTCCCTGCTCCCCACACAGCCATACAGACCACGCAGGACATCTCTGGGGCTGCACGGGGGAGAAGAGAGATGACACATGGCATCCCCAACGTGCAGCACCGTGACCGTGTTGGGGACAGGCTGGATATGTGTTGCCCTGCCTTGCTGAGCCAATTGTCCCCTGCAAGCACCAGCCCCAGGAGACCTGCGTCAGGAGAAATCAACCCACAGCTCCTTCTCTGGCCCACTGGGGCAGTAACTGAGTGCAGCGCAGGACTGGCCTATTGCAGGCAGGAGAAAGAGGAGCAACAGAGCAAAGGACAGGAGTCTGCAGCTGGAGTGAGTCCACATCTCTGTGGGGCTGCAAAGAGATTCGGGTTTCTCCGAGTCTCCAGACAGCCCTCTGGGCCAGCGTGTCCTGGCCATGTCCCAAGGCAGACTGGGGCCTTGCTAGACCCAGGCTTGCAGAAGAGTTTTAACCATGGGAGGTTTTCCTCTGCTTTGGCTGAGCCCAGAGGTCTGGTGTTGCTGCTCCACAAGCCTGGGCCCTGCATGGATGCTGGAGAGCAGCTCAGCCAGCTCGTCACAGCCCATGGCTGTAGAAAAGAGCCCAGGGGTCTCACACCCAGGGTAGTGCCACCAACCCTGTCCCTGCCGGCACAGAGAGGCAGCTCCAAGTTTCTGCCAACCTGCCTGACTCCTGACCCCAGCTCTTTTGCCAGCATCCAGGGCAGGACTGGAGTCCAGGATGTTCCAGGCCCTGGGAGATGAGCCCATCTGGTGTGTTGAGCATCCTCCTGTCCCAAAGTTCCTCCATGATGGACAGAACTGCGCTGGGCACTGGCTGTCCCTCCATCCTCTGCTGCTGTGCAGCCCTCGGTCATCTCCCCAGGTGCCATGTGAAGGGCAGGAGCAAAGCCTCTGTGCCTGCACCCTTGTGCCCAGGCCCCTGGGAGACCTCCGTGCTCTGCCATGCTTCCTGCCTTGTGGTGGGCTGGGTCCTGCTGTCCTCGAGTGGCATCACTGCTGAAAATAAAGACTTGAGCTCTGCCATCACTCACCGGTGTCCAGGCTTTGCTCCCCAGTGGGTCAGGGCACGTGGCTGGCACAGAGAGGGAGATCCATCACTCCAGGGATGGCTCCCTGCACACGATTCCACCCTGGGAGCATCACCGAGGGACACAGGGATGAAGGAGACACTGTGTTCCCCCTGCTACACGGTCAGGATGGCCATGGGGGGATTTTGGGGGTCTGTACTATTTCTCCAGCACACAGCCATGGGATGAGGGGTCAGGCAGCTGTGGTGGGCAGGGGGATGCTTAGGTGGCTCAGGGAGGAGGCTGCTCTTCTCCCTGGAGTTCATAGGGTGCTGGCTGTGGCTCCCACTGCCTGGGAAGGTGTCTGCCCTCCCCAGCTGGCTCTGGGACATGTTCATCTGCACCAGGGTCATGGTTTGAGGGGTGGCCCTGGGAACGTCCAGCTGGGACCAGCGCTGTCCCAGGCCAGGGCTTCACGGACACATGGGAAATCAACTCTGGTGCCAACAGATCTGAAACAGGCCTGGGGACAGGCTGACCTAGAATCATAGAGTAGCTTGGCTGGAAAAGACCTTTGAGATCATCAAGTTCAACCGTACCTGTCCACCACTAAACCAGATCCCTAAGCACCTCATCCACCCATCTTTTGAATAGAACCCTTTCAGTGAAGAAATTGTTCCTAGTGTCTAATCTGAACCTCCCCTGGTGCAACTTGATGTCTCCCACACCCCAGGCACTGGTGCCCAGCCCAGCTTATCCAGCCCTACTGCAAACCCAGCTCTGTGTCCCCAAGCACCCCCTGTGCTCCCCATCACAGCTCCAATGCTGCAGTGAGAACTGGTACAACTCATTACAGCGATAGCCCAAGCACCCCAGGGTGCCTTTTGGCAGCAGGTTCCCACACCCCTGTTTGTGTGGGGTGAGGTAAGTGCCAGGTCTGGCCTGACACTGCTGCCCACAGCTGGCAGAAGGCAGCGCAGAGACCTTGCTCTGTCTGGCTGTGAGCCACGTGGCTCCCACCTGCTATAAAACTCATGGCCCTGTGGTCACTGCCCTGTCCTGCCAGGATGGTGTCTCTGTGGGCCATCGCCTATCTGGCTCTTGCCAGCACCGTCTCAGGTAAGAGGGGAGATCCTTGGGGTACAGCAAGACCGAGGCATCCCAGAGATGGTGAGGCAGAGCCACCTGCACCGGCACACGCAGCCCCTGGGGTGGAGCCCTGAGCTGTCGGGGTCTCCCCAGTGCCCCTGTGCCTCTTGCCCAGGCTGTGGGGTGCCCGCTCTCAGCCCCTCAGAGTACAACGAGAGGATCATCAACGGGCAGAACGCGGTGCCCGGCACGTGGCCCTGGCAGGTGTCCCTGCAGGTACTGTACTGCCCTGCTGCCCGGGCACGGTGGCGGCACGGCGAGCCAGCTGGCATGGGGAGGTGGGCAGGCACCCAGGGGACCCTCTGCCTGTCCCCAGCTTCGGGGGTTCAGCTTGGCCAACCCCAGCTCTTCCTCCCTCTTTCTCCCCAGACCCGCTCGGGATCCCACTTCTGCGGCGGCTCCTTGATCAACGAGAACTGGGTCGTCACAGCTGCCCACTGTGACTTCAAGTGAGGAGCGATGCCACACAGCCCACACCAGTGCCACCCGGCCAGAGCTCGGGGTGCACTGGGCATTGCTGAGAGGCACTTGGGACAGCCCCAAAGGCCAGCACCCAAGGAACCAAGCAGCCCAGGGCTCCCTCCCTGGCCACCCATCCAGGGTGGCTTCTCTTGGGTGCACGGTGCTCAGCACCCATCGCAGCCCCCCTGTTCTGCTCCCACCCTGGGTGCTGGCTGTTCCATGTCCCCCTGACTCTCTTCCCTCTCACAGCCCGTACTTCCACGTCGTGGTCCTTGGGCAAAATGACCGTGGCTCCAACACAGAGGCCGTTCAAGTGAAGACCGTGGCCAGGGTGAGCCTCAGTCTTGGGACAGGGCTGCAGCTCTGTGCCACGGCTGGTGCCAGCAGGCAGGGATGAAGCACTAGGGTATTTTTTGGCAGGCCATCACGAACCCCAACTGGGATCCCTCCACCTTCAACAACGACATCACCCTGCTGAAGCTCTCCTCGCCCGCCCAGCTGGGACCCCGCGTGTCCCCTGTCTGCCTGGCCCCTGCCAACCTGGCTCTGCCCACCAACCTCCAGTGCGTCACCACTGGCTGGGGACGCACCAACGTCAACTGTATGGGCTGGTCTTCCTGGGGGCTCTGCAGGGTCTGGGGCACCTGAGGGTGACACCTCGTGTGCACGTGGAGAGGGGGCAGTTGAGTGGCCATACATACAGGCATTGCACACACACGGGTTGGTGCAAACGTGCGCATGCAGGAGGGGGGTGCGTGCATCCCCCAGGGGGGATTGGGCCACAGGCACAAGCTTACCCTTGCTTGGGGCTGCTTGCATGAGACCATCGTGCCCGGGGAAGAAGGGCTCCTTAAGCACAGGTCGGGACTGTACTTTGCACAGCAGCACCTGTATTTGGGGTTGCCCAGGGTGCCTGCGCGCTCCCAAAGGCCCCAGCAGAGCTGCTGACGCTGAGGTGATTTAATGGTGTTTCTTTCCCCAGCCCAAGCCTTGGCCGTGCACCTGCAGCAGGTAACCCTGCCCTTGATCTCCCCAACCCAGTGCAGGCAGTACTGGGGCAACCGTATCACCAGCTCCATGCTCTGCGCCGGAGGGGTTGGCGCCTCCTCTTGCCAGGTAAGGAGCTGAGCTCCTGCTGGGGTGGTGGAAGAGGAGGACACAGGGGCCTTCCATCTACGAAGCTGGATATTTGAGCTGTATAGCACCTGGCTGTGGGGTGGCACGACCACTAAGCAGGAGGTATCTTCTCCACAGGGTGACTCTGGTGGACCTCTGGTGTACCAGAATGGCAACACCTGGACCTTGATTGGCATTGTCTCCTGGGGAAACAGCAACTGCAATGTCCGTGTGCCCGCCATGTACACCCGCGTGAGCCAGTTCCGAAACTGGATCGACTCTGTTGTGGCTCAGGGATAGAGCCAGTGCCACAGGGATGGTCCCTTCTCTGGGTGCTGCTCCCGGCACAGTGAGCTCAGCACAGGGCAAGAGGCTGAGCTGCATGCAAGGCACCTCATGGTGTAATAAAGTGCCAGCATTTGCTGCCTCTGGCTCCTTTCCTCTTGTGATGCAGACAGGGGTGTAAAGTGCAAGGCATGGGTGAAGCTTGGGGGCACCCTGTTGGGTGCTCCTCCCCTGAACCCCAGCACCTCCCAGAGCTGGAACTCAGTATCCCGCTGGGACTCAATGGGGAGGCACAGAAGGCTGGACAAGATGTGTGTGCAGAGGGGGAGCAGGGCTGTCTGCAGCTCAAGGGCTGTGCAGGGGGTCTTCAAACACACAGATGGACACCCTGGCACCAGCCCAGAGACCACCGCAGCATATTCAGGGTGGTGATGGCACCTGTAACAGCCTTGCCATCACCCCAGTTGCAAGGTCTCCAGCACCAGCTGGTCCCACCAGCATCAGCTCCTCCATGAAAGGGATTGTGGAACACACACACAAGCAAGCACTTCTTTGCCTGCAACAGAGGTGGGTGCTGGTGGGCGCATGGGAGCTTAAAAGATCCCTACCTGCAATTTAAAGCTGTAATTTGTGTAATAGCCTGGGAACACAGAGCTGAAAGGAAAGAATGCCAACAGCAGCTCCAGTTCTTCAGGAACGGGGCAGCTGGAGAACAGCTGCTTCACACGTGAAGATCTACCAGGTAACAGAGTGGGAAACTCAAGGTTAACCCAAATGAAAACTTGAAGCTGAAAACAGAATTCAAGGCCAGGCAACAGGTTTTCAGAAGCAGCATTTTCTCCTAACAGGTTCTTGAGACAATGGCAGGTGCAAAAAAAATGTCTTGTGTTCACACATGGTCAATGAATAAAAAACCTGGTGCCTGGCAGCTAAAAATAAAGCTGGTCATGAGGACACAGTGCAGAGGAGTAGGATCAGTCTGGCCCAACAGCAGGCATGGGGCTTTTTTCTTTACCAGTGATGTGAAAGCAATATAAACCCCTTGCTGCATGAATCACAGCCTCCCTAAATGTTGTAATCGCTTTCTGTCAAGCAGTTGCAGAGGAAGCACAAAGCGACCCAGAGACAAACCCAAGGGAAGGGTTTGAGATCAGGAATGGAGAGTAAAGACAAAAAATCCGGCCTGTATTTTTGAGTTTTTTTAAACTCTCTTACAGCTCAGGGCTTACAGCTTTTGTTTGGTCAGACAAAATTAGCTTCATTTAGTGGTTTGCTCTGCAGTGAGCAATAGCAACTGGAGCAACTTACAGCAGGGAACTGGGGCTTGAGACTCCTTTGCCTTGCAAAGCAGGGATGCAGGGGAAGGGCTTGGGGGCTGAGCTTCTTGCAAATCTCCCCAAAGGTGGGCAGTGCCAGCTGCACTGGGTACACAGCAGTGTCACCAGCCTGCTTCAACATGCAGAGTGTGATTTCACTATAAGGTACCTGAAACAAGACCCCTTATATGGAAGCAGCACACTCTGGGTTTGGCTTTAGTTAACTCCTAAATGACCTTAAAGACAGCTGAGGGTCAGAGACGTGGGGATGGGCCATATAGGCAAGAGAAACTGGTAGCCACAGGGAACTTCAAACAAGAATTGATCATCTGCAGCACTACGGGTCACCTGCTCTGTGTTCAGGCCACTGCTGGGATGGGGTCCCTTCCAGGAGGAGGTGGTTCAAATGGGGTGTGTGGTTTTCACTTGATATTACTGGTTTTTATGTTCACCCACAAAAGCTGCTCAGCACAAAACCAGAGAGGTGAGGAGTTTCTGTGGGCAAACAAGGGTACTTCTCTGGCCTGTTTGCCACCTTGCAGCCAAACAAAAGAGAACAAAGTGTCCCAAAGTGCCTGTTCGGTCTCCAAACCCTGCCTTCCAGCAAGAGGCTGAGAGCCCAACTGGCCCGGAACACCCCTCGGGACATCCCAGCCCCACACAAGGTCTCTCTCTTTCAGCTCCTGGCCTGGCAGCTGCTCTAAAGAAACAAAGAAATGCTTTTATGGGTGCTTTGGGTGCTTATGGGTGCTTTGCCTTCTTACTGTGCTGCAAGAACACGTTAGAGGGGTGAGCAGCTCCTGGCTTTTGATGTGTTTCCTGACCCCTTCCATCAGGCAGCCCGTGCGCCAGAGCAATGACAGCAGAGCGATGGGGTACACAGAATACATTTACATGTTTAGCAGACCGAGTACACAAAATAAATAATTCTGTACACTCTAATCATAATGTTACAGACTAATTACAATGGTTCAGACCTCATCCTACAAGACAGTCCTTCGTGTAGAGGCAGGACTCGAAAGGTAAGTCACAGAACTGGATGCTTCTCAAACCAGCCCCGTTAGGAGACTCACAGGACGCCACCAGAGTTACTTCCAAACCGTTCCAACCCAGCACAGGAAATTCGGTGCCTAAAAATAACAGCAAGTGCCGGAAGATCTCCAGTCCTGAGAGCTTTCCAGGAGGTGTCTTTCCGTAGTGAACAGCAACAGGAAAACTCACAGCATCCAGGCGGGAGCTGCTCACTTCCGATGCTCCTCGTTGGGGCCGCAGATCTCTTCCACGTTCAGCAAACAAACACAGTGCAACATTATCTGCAGCAGCAGTGAGCAGCTCCCCCACCACACACACGAGGGATCTACAGGATCACTGAGCAGGAGAGGACAGCGAGGAAAGGAAAAGGTGTCAGCAGGCAGGCAGCAGCCCACTGGCTCCCGTGCTCCCTCCACCGCAGGGACAACACCAAGGGTGGGAGGTACCGAGCGCCGCGACACCACTGCCACCGCACACCCCTGCTGCTTCACATTTTCATTTTCTGGGGGCAAATTTACTGCTCAGTAAGGCACAGCTGAGATGCAGACACCTGCCTCCAGAGCATCCAAGAGCTGCATTCTTCATCCAGGCTGAAAGAGGAGACTGAATGGTCAGAAAAAGCACCAAAAACTTCCCAAAAGAGTGGTGTAGGCAACGTGAGGTCCGGTACCCAGCACCGAGCGGTACAGGCACTTTGTGATCTTTTCCAAAACAAAACCGAGCTGGTGAGAGGCCAGGACACAACCACCCTCCCTGCAAATCCAAGGGCTCATGTGGAGTGTACTGCTGTCAGACAACAGCTTGCGACTCCACCAGAGGGTATGATCTCCCTTCTAAGCCAATCTTTGTGTTCCTTTGCATCATTTAGAAAACTAAGTTAAGTCAAACCATTGAGATTTTAATTTACCCCACCTCAAACTCTCAGCATCTTTAGTACTGTCACTTAAACCAGGAACACAGCCCCACCAATAAACAGGAATATGGCACTCTACTCAGAGCCCCCTAACAGCCACACAGTAGCTGTCCTGTGTTGTGAAAGATGGTCTTGAGCTGGGCCTGCACTGCAGGGTCCTCAAAAGGAGCCTTCTCCCATCTGTAAGGCACCACACAGATGCTTTTGCCTTGCTCCAGGACTCACCACGGCTCCTGCAGAGCCAAATCCAGTGTTGCTGCTCAGTAACTGGCATCACAATTCCTACTGCAGTTTGTGCACCACATAAACATAGACTAAACAAGCACTTCAGCCAAACACCCAGGCAGAAAACAGGATTGAGAAACAGAGCAGGGTATAGGAAAGAATGTAAATTACCAGAGCAGAAAATATCTGACCTAAAAAAGAAAATACCCAGACTCCAGAGAAGTGAAGAGTTTATCATTTCCAAAACAAACAGGTAGCGCAGGCCCTACCCTGCAGCTGGTCTCCACACCACAACCAACACCAGCAGGCCAGACCCTTTTGTCCAGGGTTACTCTCAGCACGAGGCCATAAAGCTGTCCCTCACGTATGGCTGTACACTTCCAAGAACAACGCAGTCCAGGAACTGGCAGGAACATCTGGATACTATCACAATCTCAGTGCTAAACAGCAGAGAATCCTTCTGGACTGAAGGTGGGGGAGGGTTATACTGCCACTGGGTTGATATGTTAATTTTTTAGAAGCCTGAGAAGTAAATCAAACATGGACAAGTAATTGCTGTTACTGCAAAACACATAAAAAATACATTATGTACTCAAAAATCTGGATGCAAGTCTGTAGACCACCTAATGTTATTTCTGGAAGGCCTTTTCACATTCAATTCCAATAACCCTCCAAAAAATAATAAAAATCATGGAATCAACAGGCCACATTCTTTGAAGCTGTAATTCTCTCTCCTGAGAAAGCAGCCAAACTCCCAGGACAAACAATGGGATTATTTTACACAGTACAGCTAAGTTCCAAAAGGCAAACTACTACAATTCTCTTTACTCCTTAAAACTGCATTTCCCTGAAACAGAATATGCTGGGAAGCAAGCCCCTGAGCTGCTCCGTTGTGTCTCATGATGGGAGAAAGTCCCAAACCTACTGATTCCAGCTTCAGCATTTTTCTGCTTTGCTTTCTCCCAGTGTCCCCCAAGGTGACTCCCCAAGGCAGGGTGATGGTGACCATGTCCTGGAGACACACGGTGCTGATTGCACATCTTTCCCCAGCGTTCAGCATCCCTTCCAGTGGGTGGACATGCACTTATGCTCATCCCTGTGTGCTCTAAAATGCTGAAAAATGATCTAAAATGATCTTTGGGATTAGTATAGGAGAAAAAGGTCCCACACTGTGAAGGTTGCGGAACACCTAGGACTGCAGGCGTGGTCCAAGAACATCACTCAGCACAGCAAGCCCAGGTTCCTCTGTAAAAGCAGCTCACCCAGCAATTGTGGGAACATAACTAGAAGAGGGCTGTAGGTGGAGAAGGACACACTCCAATACGCCACTAGGTGTCATTCCAACTTCATTTTCATTGCACAAACAAAAGTACAGGAAACAAACGCACTCTGAGATTTGCACCCCAGCTAATACAAAGACTGCAACTCAGCAATGGTCTGAAATGTGCATTTTTATCTGTGTTCTCCTGGCTAATTCAATAGCAGAGGAAGCCCTCCAAAAAACCCCTGCGAGCCGAATTAAGAACCACCACTAAGAGCCAAAGAAGGAAATATTAAAAATTAAATGGAAGAGTAGAAAAAACATTTCAGAGATTTTAGCTTCTAAAATCCCCAAACAAGGCACTCCTGAAAGTGTAAACTCCTGAGACTGAAGACAAACTGAGCACTGTGATGTTTCCTGGGGAGGGCGGATGATCAAGATAATTCACAGTCCTTCTCAGAGGACAGACCGAAGGCACCTGAACTACAGCTCAAAATTCCAGCATTTTGCCTGTCCCTTGCACCAGACTCAGCAGAAAACGTGCCACAATTGCAAGGATAAAAGCACCTGAGGAATTGTTCTTAAACTGGACCTTGCAACGTCGCATTTGGACCATCACAGTATTTCAGAGAGTGAAAACAGAAAAATCACTGAGGACTGCAAGGGACAGAGCTCCGCAAGTCTCCCCTCTGGCCTCACATGTTATTGTCTGGGTTAGGAAGAGTTCTTGCAAATACTGAATTTAGGAAAAGAAGAGGGATTGAGCCAAGATGATCAAATGATGAAAGGAAAGCCCATAAAAATTTTCCCTGCATTTACATTGATTTTTCCATGTAAAGACTAAAATATTGCATTTGTAAAGCAAATTAAAGTTCTGTTTCCAGAAAAGCCGAAGCCTTTTTTGGGATGGACCTGGTCCTTTTCGGTGCAATTATGTAGTAGAGGGATATCTGAGGGCACAAACATCTCCATACCACAAAGAGGCAGGGTGCAGCTATCTAGTACTGCTCATATATGTGAAGGATCCTCCCTCCTGCCAATTCCCAGCCATAGAGCATCATCACAGAACACTAACTCTGTCAGGAACCTATACAGCAACCTCTCGCTTTCCAAAACATATTGCACCCCGAACTCACCACGAATGACATCGCTCTGAACTTTTCCTGATAAAAAAACAATTGCTAAAAAGAGCAACAAAGCAAAAGTTGTCACAGATGGGAAGAGTCTTGTTCTGCCTTGTGGAGGTGGAAAAACAAGCCTGGTCAGACCAGAGCTCGGCGCCCTGCCCTCCTCTCCACCTTCGTTCATACCCCAGGTGGGAAAGCATGAAGGAACAGTGTGGGCAGACATCTGCACAATGCCTGGACATTTTGATGGTCTTGTGGTTCAAGTCTTAATTCAAGATGTCTTGGCTCAGTTCACCAGTTCGACCTCTTTGCATAGGCAAAATACCTATTTCAAGCATAAACATGAAGATAGTCTGGGGTGGGCTATGAAAGCACCCAGGAGGAAAAAGAGATCACGGTGCCTGGGTGTGATGCTCCAACTACGCAGAAGACTTTTACAAGTAAGGACTCAAAACCAGAAGCCCTCTGAGAGAGTACTCTGCCTCAGCCTCCAGGGGAGGAACAGCCTTCCAGTTGAGATTGTACTGAGTTGGTTGCTGCTTTTGAAGAGCTGTTTGCAGTATTATAAGGGGCACTGAACTGTTTATGAAGTAAAATGTGACAAGCTGCCTGTTTAATCAAGGAAGCCTACAGTTCATGATAATGAACCAGGGAAAACTATGTGAGAAAGCAAAAAAGGTCCATGTAGCTGAAATCACCAAATTTTGGTAATTCTGTGGTATCTGTTAACGCTGATGGAAGAAAAACTGCAAGTGATGTGGTAGGATGTCCACTCAGAGAAAGGGCAGCCCGCAAAGGATGCAGAGTTTTCAAATTAATATGCAAACCCATACAAAGGATTTAGATTTCAGCCTTGCTATGCATGCTGGCTGTCCTCAGGTTTCCTCTGCTGTATTCCCTGCTGCATGCTTATGCACACCAGGCTGTGCTCACAGTGGTTATGGCCTGGCCCAGCTTTGAGGTGGAAAACACATCCCCAGAAATTCCTTTTTTTCCCTTAGCACAGAAAACTCAGCCTTCTCCCACTGCAGCTGTGCTGCTTTGCTGTTTGCTGACCAAGAGGAGCTGTGGCCAGTACAGTCAGAGCTCCCTGGAGATGTGGCCGCCACTTAAAACCTTGCTGACACCAAGACAGTGGCACAGACATCAATCCTAGGTGGAACGGCCATGCTCACCAGCCCCTTCATCTTGCACAGCCTGCACCTTCAGCCCAGAGCTAAGCAAGCACTTCCCAAGTTTACAGCATGAGGCAAAGTGTGTGGCTTTGTTTGAAAAGCTTCAAAACCAAGCCTTCTCCTTCACTGCAGACCTTGTCTCTTCTAGCCCAAGAAACTGAATGCACCTCGAGACTGGGACAACAGCTCTGTTCTGTTGCTCTCACTCATTGGGAAGATATCTCAGCAGGCTTGCACAAAGCTCAGCTGTACAGCACCCACCTCCCCCAAGAGGTCCTTCACAAGAGGCTCTCAAATCAATCTTTCCCTGTTGGATTTAAGGCATGCTTAATAGCTCTACGGTTCTTCTGCAATGTCTCCAAGGCACTGTCACTGCTGACATTCCAGGATTGGACCTCCACTACTCAAGCCCCTAGCCTGATGCTACAAAGCCATTTTTGACCATCCCAACAGCTGCCACCACCACGTCACTGTCCTAGAGAAGGGACAGGAAGACTGGGACAGAACAGGCATGCAAAGCAGGAGAGCCCCATCAAATCTGCAGACAGGGAGCACCAAAGTTTTGGTGCAATGAGATGGTCAGTAATGGCAGTGTGAAGTGCACAAGACATGTAATGGGACACAGATGCGACAGGGCCACGTCACAGCAAGAAAAACAAACCCTGCACTGTAGGCACTTGGTCTCACTGCAAACAGCTAAGGAAACAGCTCTTCAAGGGAAACAGCAAGGAACCCCCAAACCCTGCCTTGCCGAAGACATCTCTCTGTGTCCCACGAAGTTCCTCTTCCCAACCCTCCAACTCGGAGTACCCACCCAGTTCGGATCAAAGGAACCAGATTCCAGCTCCAAGCTTGCAGCACTTCATCCTGGCTGGCAATTTGCACAGCAGCTCTCACACAGCTTGAGTAAAGCCCTGACGTCACCAGGCGGATAGCAGCCCTTGGGGAGAACCTCGCAGCCTCCCAGCCGTCATGGAAAACCGCTGTCTGGCATCTCTTCGACGAGGAGCTGGTGGGCAGCACGCTGGTGAGTCAGAGCTATCCTACTTCTAACTGCATGTGACTCATACCAACTTCACTGCGAAGGCACCACAGAGTCTGATTAAATCAGCTCACAATCTGTGCATATATAATTTTTAAATACATATATACACCCATGTGTGCGTGCACACACATATGTGGATGAACACACACATGAAGTGACTCCTTTTGTTTTTCTTATGTGAGAGAAACTTAACACTCTGCAATTAATAAATAACTATGAACAATCAAGCTCCTGGGCTACAGAAAGAGCTCTTCTCCCCACATGGCTCCTTAATTTGTGAATCACTTGAGGCTCTGACCTTGCTCTGTCTGAGCCACAAGGACTCTCCCACTTCCTGCGTGAGATACCCTGTGGCACAGCTCACAGGGTGGGATGGCCACCACGAGGTTGCCATTCCTCCACACAGGGGGGACACCTCCTCATGGATGGGGGGGAACACCTGGAGGGAGCGAGGAGCCTGGATGCTCCTCACCGAGTGAGTGGGCAGCAAAGGCTGCTGCACACCTCCACCACAGAGAAGACACCTGGAAAGACACCTGGCTGGCCCCAGCCCAGTGCTCAGCCAGTGTACTGCTGCTGGTAGCGCAGGTTGAGCTCGCGCAGCTCCCGCTCCCGAACCCGCCGCGACTTGTTGGATTTGGTGGAGCGGCTGGAACGGGTGGACTGTGCGGACTTGGTGCTCTGGCAGCGGGAAGACGCCCTCTTGAGAAGGTTCTGTGAGATGGAACGGTGCAGGTTCTTCATGGAGGAAGAGGCTGCCATGCTGACCACCCATGGGTGCTTTAGGGCCTGAAGGGCTGTCATCCTGTCACTGGGGTCCACCGTGAGCAGACGATCAATGAAATCCTTGGCCAGGTTGGACACACTGGGCCAGGGCTGCAATACAAAAGAGATTATTAGAATGAAACATCCTGGCACAGCTTCGCTGATTAATTAATTCCTCCCATCCCCAAAAGGCGCTTCAGGGCATGCAGCTTCTCCGCTTCTCCTGTTCTCCTTTTCATCCTCCAAGTTGTAACCTACAGTACTCAAGAGCTATAACTCAACAGCTCAAGGAGAAGGAGTCGCAACTACTCCAAGATATTCTTAGGGGAAGGGGCCGAATTAGTGGGAATGCTTACAGGTACATGGGGGCAGTGTGTCTCCCTCCAGCAGTTGGGCTCAGGCACTCAGTCTGCCCAGCAGCCAGCCCTGGATTCCAGCCTTCCGAGGTGCCTCAAGCCTACAGACACCTACACACATGTGAGCACACACACACGGGGTCTCAGTCCACCCCTAGACTCAACTGTCTCTCCAGCAGCTGGCTGGGACATCCCTGGTCCCTCTGGCTGCCAGATCCTCCTATGGTTAGACACACACACATGTGGACATCTCCAGCCCCCAAGGCCCCTTCACCCCTCATCTGGCTCGATCTTTGCTGGTTGTCACACAATTGATCACGTGCTTGCTTGCACACCCAAGCTTGCTCCAGTTGCTGCACCACAAACACACACAGGCTCCCAGACTGATGTCCTGGTGCTGACACTGATGTCTTCCTACCTCATCTTGCAAATCCATACAGCCAGTACAAAATGAACAGTGATCACATCTCACCGAAGACCCTCTTGAATGCAAGTATTCCTGCTTGTACAGGAGCCGTATCGCTCACAGAGGTCAGCTACTGACACCAGGCCCCTGCTACTCTTCTGAGCCTTCATCTTCAGGCATGCATCTAGAGAGCAAGCCCTAACCTCTGCATCAATCCTGAAACCAAGGCCAGGGAGATTTTTCTGCCATGGTACTCAGTCTCACTTCCACATGGAATCTAGGAGATGGTGCTACTGGTCAACCCTGAAAAAGCCAACTCAGACCAGCTGGAAACAACCCCATAAAATGTTCTAATTATATCAGTGTTAGATATAAGGCATTTTCAGGAATGCTTACCAATGAAACAGGCAGGAATTTTTTGACAAAATATTTATTTTAAAGAAACAAACTCCAAAATAATTAATTCTCCCTCTATCCTCCAAATACACGAAATACAGCCATAACTTACGAGACAAACAGTACAGCTGCGCATGCTGGAATGGTTTCATTTCAGACAAAATACCTGTATTCACACTAATGGGAGAAGTGAGCACATTTCCTTTAGAGTGAGGTGAAGACTGGATTGAGGACAGAGCCAGGAAGAAAACCATGGCAAAACCCACTGTAGGAGTGGAGTGGAGGAGGCAGCACGGCCAGTACAAAACTCCACATGTCAAATGACCCAGCAATCACTGAGTTTTGTGTGGTTCTCGCCCCTCCTGAAATTACAAATACCAAATTTTTCAAATACCTGGAGACCACAGCCCAAGGGGCATTAAAAGAAAACCTGAGCAGATTCATGCAGTGCAGCAAAGATTTTGATGCTGTAATTAAGGTCATGTGCAAACACATACATGCAACTGCATGGAAACAGCATGTGTAGTTCAAAAAGAAGGCTGCTATTCTGTGTTTTTCATTCCTCTTTTCATTTGGTGAGGAAGAGAAGAACCCAGCTATTGTAAAATTCAGGCCCACCAACAGCTAAGTCAGGTACAACGTCTTTTCTTGTGCAAAAGGTCTAAAAAAGGTATGTCCTGATATTTTTGAGATCTGCAACTTATTTCTATGGAAAGTCATTTTCTCTTTCAAAAGACCCAAAGGGCAAGAGAGCTAATCCAGAGGAGGATTCTATAATGAAAGGCAGGGTGCTCTGAGAGCTAGAGCCCTGTTCCTGGCTCACAGGCAGCCAGTGGCACAGCCAGGAAAGGCAAACTCAAGCTCTCTATAAGGAACCGGCTGCTGGGATGATCAGGGCACAGAAAGTCTTACTTTACAAGTGATGACTAAAACAGTCTGGCTTACTCAGATCAGCCAAAGTGGGACACATGATCAGTGTCAATAACTATGCAAGAGAAGAGAGTGAAAATGATACTTGATTTAAAGAAAACACCACGACATGAATAAAAACCTATGAATGTTCCTGAATGTATTCAGGACAGAAATGGAAACATTAATACTTAGAGCCAGAGTGCTCAGGAAAGAAGCACAGTGTTAACCTGTGGATTAGACACCACTTCTGTGCTTTGAAACTATGTTCAAAATCCACTCCCCTCCACGTCTCAAGAACAAAATCAGTTAACAAAAAATCTTCTTCAAATTCAAGCTTTTCTGCCTACTGTTTTCAAATATCATTAGTTTGCCATGACCTACCTTACATCACTTTTCCTTAGCTGATGAAACACATCTTAACAATGCATGGTAAGAAAAAAACAGGCACTTGTTAGAATAGAATGGGGCTGGTCCTCAGTCAGAGACTCGTTGAAGTGTTCATATTAAAGAGGATAAAATAATAGCACAAAACTTGGTCAAACACACTGGTCTGTTTTGCAGAACTACAGACCCTTCGAAGAGCTCAGCCTTTATGCTGTTTATAACAACAGAACCAAAGAGGCAAACTTGCCTCTGCCACAAATCACGTTTCAAGCCTCTAGAATTTCCACCAGGCTTCTGGGTAAGGTGCTTCTTTTGTTAAATAACGGCAAAGAGAATCAGCTTGCAGGTCTCGTCTTTATTAGCATCATTTCAAATAACACCTGGGTGGTACCGTATGTCCATTGCCAGCTCAACACAGCACCTTCCTTTCAAATTCCCATCTCCAGTTACAGATGACCTTTGGGTCTTCTCTTCCATTGGTGGACAGATCCAAATGAAACTCAGCAACAAGAGGGTTTGCCTCCACATTTACCAGGCTTGCCTTCAAAATTTTTTAAAATACTATTTTCTGTACCTTTTTTTTAAGACTCTTAAATTATCAGCTATTCATCCAGTTAAAACCACAAAGTCATCACACCCTAATAATCTCCAATCACTTCCTTTCCTTGTCCTCCTCCTAGCAGACACAGATCTCGCCCCCTTCTGTTTCCTTCATTGAGGACTCATTTTCCACTCACTAATGAGCTATCTGAGCTATCAATACGCCTACAACATTTACCGACTTTAACTCAAAGTGATATAAAATGCTGCTGACAATTCTACTCCCCTTGCTACGTTAACTTTTTAGGAACTCCTTACTACCACCTTCCTTACCTTTACCAGCATTTGAGAGTCCTTAGACACATATTCACACAACTCCAATCCTAGTGTTTTGCCTGAGGTACTCCTTCCCATCTACCTAAAATCTTTTACCCTTCCAAACATCGTCCCTCACAGAGGTACAACCACACTAGGATCTCCATCCTCTCTTTTTCACCTCAGTCCAAAGAGATGCAAGAGTTGCACTCAATTGAAAAACACTTGAGGACTGACACAACAATACTTTTCTTGGCAGTAAGTCCACAGGACATGCAGGAGAGCATTATTTCCTCTGGCAGATATTAATTACTGCACAGATCTGGAACTTGCAGTTACCCGAGAGTTGGTTTGCCATAGAGATGCATTCAAACTTGAGCCAATGGCTTCTCAACACAGAGCAGGATATTCTGACAGGTAAAAGGAGCCTCTAAACACCAGCAACAACATTACTTCAAGTATTTCAACTTATATTAAAAGACAGCAAATGTGACAGACTAGAATTTGAAGAAATCCATGAAGAACACAGCAGTCTGAAGACCTAGAAACTGTGAATACATCATCAGCCTAAGCCTTGACAGGCCTGAGCATTGCACCAGTCCAGCTTAATGAAAACTAAAGAAGAAGAAACTCCAAACAAAAGCAATTTGGATTTCTCATTATTCCAATTACTCTAGTTTCACCACAACCGTTGAATATGGAGTACTTGCAATTAGATTCTTCTTCTGGTCAGCAAACTCTGATCAGTTTATTGATCTGTTTTTCCAGCCAGAGGTTTCATTTGCTGCACCATACACATCTTTGGTTTTATCTCAATGAAACTTTTTCTTTAAAAACAGTTAAGGCTGCATTCTACTGAAGCACCATGTGGAATGCATTTAGCAATTTTTAACCCAAGTCCCTGGGGAAATGGATCCACTCCCCAGAAACCTCGCATCAGTTGGAAAAACAGCAGTTTTAACTTAGCAAAACCCCAGGAACCCTCATGATTAATATTTCAAGGCAAGAGCAGGAGTTTGTGTAAGAGCTGAGGAAGGTTGATGCTGGTATGTTTGGGGAACACCAAGAGGACATGAGTGCAGGACATGAGGTGCACTCACATGACAGGAGTTATTTAAGTTGCAAAAGATCACTCTTAGGTCAAAAATACTGGGATCAGTATCCCAGTCCCACTGATTCCTAGGAGTCTAATTGAGTGCTGGAGAAGCCTCAAGGCACTAGGGTTCCTACAGAAAACCATTAGGTGGCTACTTTAAAGTTTTACAGGCCAAAAAAATATTTATTAGGAATGAGCCTGCCTCAACAGACAAACTGGGCTGGACATGTCCACTTGATGAGAGGCATCACTGTTAAGAGCAACACTCCACATCACAGAAGATGAGCACGTTGTTTCTGTTCTCCATTCCCATTTTGATGCTGCACTCTCGATCGTGCCAGACAGTTTGGTTTGTGCAACCAAAGGAGGCCAAATCAGGGAGCTTCTCCTAATTTTCCTGCTGGGGTTTCCAGCCACTGTTCCTTGGTGTGATTCACCGGATGGCGGCAGAAGCGGCAACATCAGCCCAAGTCAGCAACGGGCACAGAGGCAAGAACTAGCAGCACATCAACCAATGCCACACTCCATCTTACAGCCTTCATGACAAAAGGAACAAGTCCTGCAGTGGAGATTTGTAGCTCTGGCCCCTCAGGAATGACAGCTGCTGCTTCCAAGATGCAGCAGCATTTCCTACAAATGCATCTCCTGAACTTCTCAGCTGTATAAAACACGGGGCGCATCACCAATCTGCAACTACAGTCCTGCTAGATAATAACCTCAGGGGAAAGTAGCCTCATATACAATGCCTCAAAGAGCTCTCAAGTGCGCTACGTGTAATCCAGACTCAGGCTATGAGTCTGGAGAAGGAGGAGGTAAAGCAAGAGATTCTCCTCTGAGTGTCACTTAGGCTGGGCGATTGCATGCAGTGCTGGGCCCTCTCTGATTAAATCCCATCACCATCCCTGCTTGTTATTCACATCAGCATAAAAGCTATTGAGACACCGTCCACATGGGTGTGTAGGGAACAAACAATGTGCTGTTCTCTGGTTTGAACAACCAACCCACCTCTTCCACTTACAGCTGAAGTGAGCACGAACCCGGCATGCGCTGGCAGAGAGCTCCCCACACACGCAACTGCAACACAACACTGACCCATGTTACCAACGTGAGCCTTCTCGCCTAAACAAAACCCCCGTGGAGGTGGGAGCCAGCAGTCTGTGGGCAGAGCAGCTTACAGGGCTGATTTTAGATCCTAGAGCAGAGTGCCTGAATTTTACTCTGTCTATAATGGGAGCACACGCCACTGTCAAGCCATCATCAAAACCTGCACAGTAAACATCTGTTTCATGCTGGCTTTTTGCTTGTTGTTAGGTTAAAACACATGGCAAATATATTTCTGATCCATTTTCATGTAAGGCACTAGTTCTTTAAAATATTTTTATTACAAGTTACTTTTTCTCCCTAAGCATTTTTTTTAAACAGATTTCTGAAGTCCCTAGATTTTAGCAGTGTGTGTTCCCCCAGTACCTGCCAGTCCCCATTCAAGGACAGCAATGCTGATTTCATTCTTCAAGAAGCTGCAAAGAGCACCCCTGACCTGAGTAGGCAGAATTTCTAATACAAAGGAGTTGTATGAGAACAAAAACAAAGCTGTGGAGAGGCTCTTTATCAGGGAGTGCAGGGACAGGACAAGCAGGAACGGTTTTAAGCTGTAAGAGGGGAGATTTAGATTAAACATTAGGAAGAAACTATTCATGCTGAGGGTGGTGAGGCACTGGCACACATTGCCCAGGAAAGCTGTGGATGCCCCATCCCTGGAGGCGTTCAAGGCCAGGCTGGATGGAGTCTTGAGCAGCCTGGTCTGGTGGGAGGTGTCCCTGTCCCTGCAGGGGGTTGGAACTGGATGATCTTTAATGTGCCTTCCGACCCAAACCATTTTATGACTCTATGATCTTTGACACAAGAGCAATGTCCGTTTTGTGAGACACCTGAACAGTAAAGTCTGCATCGTTGTAGAAGTGTTGACAAAACAGGCATTGATGTGGCGCAGGGCAAGGACGCGACTCTGACCACACCACAGGCTGTTGGCCAGGGACTGACTGGTTTTGGAGTGTTCAGTTAAGGTAGCTGTTTTATCTAATTTAGGAATTTTCTGCATGACTTCAGAAAGCACAAAGTGTCAGCTCTGAAGGAGCAGGTGGGGGATGGCAGCTGAGATACCACACGATGCACCAACCTAGGGCTGTGCTGAGGTTCCAGGAGTGACAGGCACACAGTCCCAGGCATCGCACATCCCATGAGCAGTGGCAGAGATGCAATCAAACCCAACCAGTTCCAAAGGTCTGGTACAAAAAGTTTCCAATGAAAAGATGTCATGTGCTAAAGCCTGTGCAGGACAGCATTCAGCCTTAATTTGTTGATGTGGGGAGGAGGAATAAAGGAAGGATGAAAGAGGAAAATACAACCACCCCTTAATAATCCATAGCATTATAAGTACGCGCAGACATCTGGTGCTGTGAACTGCTATAACCCAGCTTTTCAAATGGAAATAGCCAGCTGATTTTCCCTGTTACAAGCATCGAGTATTCAGCCAGAATTATGCAGTAAAATTACAGCAGTTACCAAAATAATAAACCCCAAGGTTTCCCCTACAGCCAGGGATGGCTCTTCTAACCGTAATGCCAAAGGGAAATAACAGGCATGGTAAAATGGGGTAACACCACATCTTTACCACATCTTTTTAGCTTGGATCATTTCACATTCACCTCTTAAAAATGTGTCAGCAAGTTACAATCAGACACTGGGGACTGGGAAACTGAACATTGAGAAAGCTCAGGGTCAAGTGACTTGGACTTGAAAAGACTACAGGTGAAAAGATGAGATCACTGAGTACATCCTGCTGGAGGAAATGGGGGAAACAATCAGCAATTTCCAAAGGTCTGACCATAGCACCAGCTCACACCAGTATCTGCAGTAACTACACTGGGAAATATTCTTCCTGATCTGGCACAGCTGGGTATCCTGACATCTTCAGCATTTTTATTCTCAAAAGGAAAACTCAAATGTGATTCGAATTATGCTCTTTCACTCTGCATTATTATCTTAAAGGATGTAATAGCTGAGAACTGTAACTGAAGCTAATACGAATTTCTACACACCAATTCAGAGGAACAGGTTAACTAAGAAATGAGGGTTCCCAATAGGGAGGAAAAATCTTCTCCAGGGAGGAAGAATATCTTTTATCATGCTGATTAATGCAGTGGAGGGGGATGAACAGCTAAGCTTATAACCTTCCACACACACCTCCCCCTCCTGCAGGCTTCAAGCTGTCGATGCACAAGCCCTGGGTGCTTACAAGAGAATGAACAAGGGAGAGTAAATCCTAAGACAGTCTTAGCTGATAGTCCAACCTTGCCCTGCTCCCCAGCTGGCCCCAGCTCTCCTCTGCCGCCCGGCACAGTACAGAGGCTCCTTTAACCTCCTCACGCCCATGCCCAACGCACAGCATGCAGATGAGGAGCTGTCTGAAAACATCAGCAGTGCCCCGTTCTAGCAGAAGAGCACTGGTTCCACTGCCTGGCAAACCATTGTCTGGTTTGACTTTCCTTTCTTTGTTATACTCACTCTGCCCATTTTAATCAGAACCCAATCCAGGCAAGGGTCAGAGAAGGCAAAGTGTTCCTTTTTCTGTCTGATTATTTTCCAAAGCCCAGGTTGAGGTGTCTTAAGTGTCTCCCAAGTTAGGCCACTATGGCCTAATCTATTCCCGTTTCTCTCCCAGAAAGCACTGTTTTGGGTAGGCAAGGTGCATATAAGCTGTTGTTGCTTTGGAAATTTTGAAGTGCACAAAACATCAGGAGACACCAAAAGGGCGTTTGCCTGGTCCAACACAGCTCAGTCCCGAGTGACTGGTTTACAGGTGCCTTTCTTGGCACTACCTGGGAAGTTTTGTTAGAACTCAGAGCAGGATGACCATTCCGGATCCCACTCTGCCACATTTCACCTTAATATCTTCTCAGTCTCTTTTAGCATACAAATCATTCAAGTGAAGGAAGCAGAGAACCTCCTGAACAACAGTCTGTCACTGAAACTACACCAAACTGCATGCATACAAGAAGGAAAAACTAAAGTAGCAGGGATAACTCAAACATCCCTAACTCACATATAGTTACTTCTGCAGCTATTATCTTATTCCACCAAGACTTTTTTTTTCTTTTATATCCTACCCTGTTGTTTCCTACATTGTTTGGGTTTTTGCCCCGAAAAAGAAGATTTAAAGTTCTCAGTTTGCTACGTGGACTCATGCTAACTGCTGTCAAGCCTGGCCATTCTCCACTACAAGAAAGATATGGAGAAGATACAGCTGAGGGCTGCCAAGGTGGCCAGGGGTCTGTGGCACATGGCCTGCAAGGAGGTGGGGAGGGAGCTGGGCTTCTTCAGTCAGGCAAAGAGAAGTCTGATAGCAGATGACAATACCTGAAGGTAGTTACAAGGATTAGAGATACACATCAGCTTGTGTCACATACTCTGCTCCTCCTTGTCCCTGGCCAGTTCCAGCATCTCCCCTCCATGACAGCAGCACATCCCTGCCTTCTATACCTACTGCTGCCAGGCTCCATCCCACCTGCTTAACGGAGAGAAGTGTGCCATGAGTGGTTCAGAAATAAACATGTGCTGACCAGCTCTCCAGATAAACGTGGACTGATATTTAAATACCTTTCCCACAGGAAGGGTAAGAAATTCAATTCTCTCTCCTACTGAGCTACTGACTTTTATAAAATTCACAGGAACTCCACACCTTTGAACTCTTCACATTGCTCAAACTGAACAGAAACTGACCTTAGAAGCTAAATAGTTAACTGTGGGGGATTGAAAGACAGTTCCATAAGCTTTGCTTCCTTGGGAAACCAGGGCTGCAATGGACATCCAATCCATCCCACAGTCCCCCAGGGATCCACCACAGATGCATCATTCCTGACAGAGGACTGCCTAACTCGTTCTTCAGGACAGCTTTGGCAATCCTCCTGGTAGGTTTATTTTTAGGAGCGGGAGACACTACTCAAGTGCTGTAAAAAGTCTAACGCGACTCTTTCTAAGTGCAATTTAAGGCTCTTGTTTGCCATAATCTGAAAAAAAGATTATTCCTTTTCCTCTTTGAAGCAATTTTGTGCATATTTGCAAACTGCTAAGACAACACTGTCTTCAGGCTAAGCAGCCAAAAATGTTTCAGTCTTCCGGAGACTGCGGGTTTTGACTTACAATTGTTTTTGTTGATCTTCTGTCAAGTCTCTGTTTGGCCCACAGTGCTTTTGAAGTCTGCTGCCCAGAAGTGTCAGAGCTTCAACTTGGCATCCTGCATCAGCCACTAAATACAGCAGGATCCCAGCACCCAGAGCCTGGCTTTCTGTTCGTACATTTGTCTTCTGTAAGCATGATGTTGCTGTCTCACGCAACAGCTTGTGATTCATAGACAGATCCTTTCCTGAGAAGCCAACACCTCCTAATCTTCTGTTCTTCACCTATTTTTGTGCATTCATTTACTCTTATTGGTAAAAAATTTGCAACTGATTCTGAACTGCTCGAATTTGTTCAGGCCATGTGGAATTCAACACACTTTGCAGCCCTTCCAGTTTAATGTCATCTGCAAAGATAACAAACATACCCTCCTTCCCTCACCTGAGTCACTTAATGAAGCCCCAAACACTACTGAGCCTTCAGCAATTTCTAGAAGACCATGCATCCACGTATGTTATTTTGTTGATGAGCCAGCAGCAAGTAAGTGCCAATTTTGACACAACATGTTTGGGGAACTAAGAGACTTGGTGTCCACTCTCTCCCTGCTTCACCTGTGGCAGACTTTGAAAGCACCGTACAGCAGAACCTGCCTGCTGGTTTCTGGCCCCAGAAGGACCAGAGAACGTTACTTTCCTAGCTTCTAGGCAAAGAAGTTTTGCTCAGCATGAGGGGCAGATGAAGACAAAACAATTGTAGCAATAAGCAAGTTTTTCCTAGTGCCAAAATCCCTCTCCGTTGACACAGAAGACACCAGCTGATGCAGAGGACACGTGAGGCAACACTGCTTGCCCAAAGCCAAGGAGAGGAGAAGGCTCCCTGCTTCCAGAAGACAAGGAACACTTCAAATGCTGCCTCTCCTCTGCCTGCAGATGTGGTTAATTAATGGTTAATCCCCATCTCTGTTTGTTAAGTATTATCACTCTTATTCATGGGACTGACCCACAAAGACTATCTGGGAGCTCCACCTGCCTGCACACCTTCAGGGCACACAGGAGGTTTCCAAAGCAAGGCTGTCAAGTGCTACTGCATATTTCCAACAGGGAATTTTTCAGAGACAACATAACGCTTTCATGAAATAGCTAAGGATATCTCCAACACCAGATCCATCCTTGTCAGGCACTGGAGATACAGGAATTCCTACGAGTCCTGGAAAATGAGTATGCCATGAAATGATTTTACATTCTTGTCCAAGAGCCAAGCTAGTTTTCCTTAGTTTTTCAAAATCAGCCTCTTGAGCAAAAAGGTAGCTTAAGAATGCCACTACCAATTCCTGAGGCATGTAAAGCTAAAAGCAAATGGAATATAATGGAGGACTTTAAGTGGAAAGAGATAAACTACCTCAAACATTCCTACCAGCATCTGATACAACAGTACATAAAGTCTTTTGCGTCATCCAGCTATAATGAGAAACCTTTCCTATGTCTGAGCCATTCTCAAAATGATCAGACTGAGAAAAATCCCTCAGAAATTATTCTTCAGACACAGACAAACGCAGGAAACACACAAACACTTTCCTTCTCAGACAGTTCAGTACCTTTTGTTAGGTACGAAATCAAGCTCTCTGATGAATCACTCAGAGCGCCTGAAACGCTGGGTGCATTTGATGTGTAGGGTGTTATTGTGCTGATGGAAGTTCACCAGCTACAGACACGCAGGTGGGCACATGCCCACAGCAGCACTGAGGTGGACGCTGCATTAACAGCAGGTGTCTCTGAACAGGCACCACCAGAACGTTCTGCCTCTCCCCGACTCGTCCGTGTGGCTCCCACATCACCAATCAACACTAATCTGGTGTATTAGCAAAAGCTCACTTTTCAGGAAAATCCATAAAAGCATCCACTTTAATAACAAATGTATTGGGAAACATGCCTGAGATTGGTTTCTTAGCACCACTTGGGGCAGCAGGAGGGCAACGCAGCAGGGAGGAGAGAATGGAGAGAGAAGAGCCAGCTCCAAAGCTCATGCTGCAAACAGGGAACTCAGACACACTGCTGCTGGCTTGAGCCACACCTTTCTGCTCAGAACAACTCACCCAGTTCCCTGGTGTCTGACAGCCTGAAAGTTTCAATTGCAATCTTGTCAGATTTAGGGATTTCAGGGATTAGGTAGAGACTACCAAGAAAAACTCTGGGCTTAGGAAGCATCTTTTTAGCCAACCAGCTCAGTACCATCAGAAGCTCCTCAAAATATTTTTCGCAGCTGAAAAGAGATTTTAACTATCTGAAAGAAAAATCTTGACTTCCCACCTATACCACATATGATTAACTCCTCCTTTGCCTTATCCCAGGGCAGGAGCACACTGCAACTGCTAGGGAAGCCCCAAACTCTGGTCAGAGGAAATCGGAGCCAACTTCCAACAGCAGATTGTTCCAAATACATCAGGTCCAACTGCCTCTCTCTAAGGCAGGGTCAATGACAGGCCATGAAATGATTTGCAACAAGGTATGTGTTCACAGCCCTTCAATGCAGAGCTCTGTTTTGATTAAATAAAACAAGCTTTTATTCTAACATGCAGCAGGGAACAGCAGCTGGAACTACAGCCAGGGGCCAGCTCTTCAAAATCTCCAACTCTGATGCTCAGTCTGGGGCTCAGATGGGAGCTGGGAAAATGCTGTCATTTTCTCCAGAGTGCAACACATTTGCAGCAGTCACCTGAAACCTCACTTCAGAAATGTTTTACAGGTGCCAGTCAGGGTTCTCCACGCCTCTAGACTTGCACTGCTGTTCTGATTTTGTATTTCCATACAATTTTCTGGAACCGTAGTATCCTCTGGCAGATCAGGTCTGGCAAACCCATCTGAAGCAGTTTAAGAGGTTACACCCCCATGCACTCACCCTAAGACTCATGATAAACCCCCACATGTGTCACAGCAATGATAGATCAAGACCAGTGCTTGCACCCTGTTTACGGGCTGCACCTAGCTCAAGCCCATCTCCAGGAGCAGCTGACCTTCAAACACAGCTTTGCAGGCTCCCAGCCCATGGCAAAGATCTCCAGCAAAGGGAGGGAGAGGAGAGCTGTTGTGTTCAGAACAGGCTGGGTTTGTGAAGATCACCTCTCAAAGCCCGTAGAGCTGCAGTAAGCAATTACTCTTCTTCTCCCCCTTGGTCCTGTAGGAAACTCAACTTTTCTACCACATTTGCTGGTGGAAGTACAAGGTGGTAGCAAAGTGTTATCAGTCCTCCTGCATCCTCACTGCAATGTGGCCCATTTACAAGCCCAAGTGAAATGTTAGTCAGGTCAAGCATAAGCCATCCTTTCAGTAGTTAAGAGTTTGGCTTCTTGCAGATCACAGCTCTTTCCACTGCAGAATTAAGATATATTCTCACTCACTGAACCTTGGTGCTCAGCAAACGAGCATGCAGCAGCATGCCTTGCATTCAAAATATCCCACCACTAAGGTATCAGAAAACCAACACAACTGAGTGAAGAGTGAAAGCAAAGGATTAAATAAGGCAAAGTTAAAAGTGAAAACTGCCCAGTCCAGTTTTAGGGTAGCGTAAAGGAGTCAAAGGCAACACTGGCAGCTGATAGTTCAAATCCTTTCTGTTAATAATGCATACTCTGCACAGAGGCAGCTTAATATTCTTTTTCTACCCTACAGTTGTCCCTTTATCCCTACATCCCTAATGCTGCCGAAATACTATTCTGTCATTAACAGGATTTTATAGACCCCAGAGATACAGGAATGAAAATACAATACATCAAATCACAGCATTATCACAGTCGTTTCCCTCAGATATGGCCCCTGTCTTCCTCCAACCACAACAAGCACGTGCCATATGCTGTGTGCTACTTCCCCAAAGCCAGACATTCACCCAAATTCCTAGCCAAAATGCTCAGCTGCTGCCCTGCTTTGAACCTGCAGGTGCTACTGGTGTGGAGAGCAGTGCTAGGGACCAGGAGCTGTTAAAGAAATTACTGGGAAAAGACATATTGCACTTCTCCATGGAGATCCGCTCCCTTCTTTGTTTCTAGGGGCTTTGAGACTTAGAGTTTCCTCCTTGGAAACTTACAGTTTCCTCCTAGGCTCAACACACCAAAATAGATAGAAGTATTGCAGCACAAACAAGCCACCACAGTGAAGCATGTGGCATCTCCGCTTCATGGTTTCAATTGATGCTTCCAGGCACAGAAACTGCAATCCGAAACCAACTGCAATCCGAAACCCTGCCAACTCACCTGCCACAAGCCACCAACCCAGAAAACTGCCCAACCTGATGACATGCATGATACTGAGAAATATAAACTTTCAATGGGCATTGCAGACTGTAGCTGTATGGAAAGGAAAGATGGGTGCAGAGGAAGGTGACCCCTCTCCTGGCTTACCCTGCCCTAGGATTTGGAGTTATCACAGCTAAGAGTTGCAATGTAAGCTGAAGTACACAGTAAAAACGCATAAGGACTGATTTTGAGAAAGCTCCTTGCGACACAACAGCTCCATCAGAGGAAACAACCTTCAAAACAACCTCAAGAAGCAGCCAAAGCAAAGGGGAATTGATTTCCAAATGCATACATTGGTTTCAAAGCCCTTTTACTGGAAAAGGTGTTTCTTTACCAATACAGCACACCAAAGTTTTGCAGGACTGTGGTCACTGACACATGCAGGAGGTCGGAAGATTTTCCAGTCATTCATTGAGCTTATGGCATTCCAGAGAGCCTAAGACACCTGCTCCTGCCCCAGGAGAGATCTGGACAAGCACTTCAGCCCTCCGATACGCAAGAAGCAACACAAATCCATCTCTACTGACACCCACTAAGCAGGTGCATTAAAACAAAAGTAAAAGCAGAAGCTAAGAGAAGTACATTTTCACGGCTGACACCAGTGTTTTGTACCAGGCTAGGAGAGGGATGCTTTCATCCCTCTCAAGTGTTTCAGCTCTTCAAAGCAGAGCATGGTGCCCTTTTCAGAGAGTCAGCTGACTGCATCTTGCCAACACTCTCATTGCTTTAGTTAAAAATCGCCACTGTCTCACAGCCATGTGAAATGCAAAAGCACATTCCTCTGAAAATGGATTTTTTTTTTTCCAGGCAAACAGTTCCCTGATTCATATAAAAAACAATTCTTCCTTACGTGAGGGGAAAAAAAAATTCTATAATTTTTAGAAGAAATGCGTGCATTTCAGTAATAACTATTCTGTGATCTAACACGGTTCACAGGAAAAAACAAGCAGCTGCTAGAAGCAAAAACCTCTTTCTTCATCCTAACATGTGTTCCTAGGGACTTGTATGATCATGCAAATGAGTATTGCAAACGGGGTTTAAAACCTCACCTCCAACTGCCCTGTGCCTGTTTTCCTTGTTACCCTGTATTTCAACAGCTTGAGATACACAAACCCCAGAGAGAAGACCAAAAAAACACCTCACTGAGCTGGGATATAAGTGCATCTGCCAGTTCTGTCAGGGCAGTTACAGAGAGGATGAAACCACACCAGAGGTCTCAGAGAAGCTCAGTGAAAAGGCAAGTGGTGACCGTCAACCATAACCAGGTAAATTCTGGCTGGATATAAGGACAAAACATGGTTCCCATAAGATTAGGGCCGCCCCGGGACAGGGCCCAGAGAGGTGGTGACATCTCCATCTTTGTAAACTTTCAAAGCTGGAGTGAAAAAGGTGCTGTTCTGAGCGGGGGTTTGGACCAGAGACTTCCTGAGGTCACTTTGTGCCTAAGGCTTCCTGCAGTGTTACGTTCAGTGGTTTGCACTGCAACCCCGTTCTGCAGGAAGCCAGACCAACTGCTTCTTGATGCCATCTGGACTGACACTTGCAGTCTGTTGCAAAATAAAAAGCAGAACCAATTCATGAACATCATCGATTTCTTCAAAGTTATCACAAATAATGGCATCCAGAAATAGGTGCTCTTTGACTTGACCAAAGTTGACTACAGTATACTATAAATTTGTTACTTACATTACTTTTACGTGCATCTGAGTTATTTTTCCATATTACCACCACCTGACACCCACGTATATAAAGAAGTCTCCGGTCTTGTTGGTTATCCTAGTAAGCTTCATCCCTTGCAGGCACAGATCAATGGAACACAGCACTCCCTTTCAGCACTACAATCTTTACTAAAAAGCAGGCACAGACCAGGAGAACCAAGGCTGCAAAGGAGTCTGGGCAGAAAGTGTAGGTAACAAATAAAGAGATGAAGAAGAAATAATCTGGGTTGATGTGGTCAAGGAAACAAGCTGTATAAAAAGTGTGCAGCAGAGATGGGCATGTGTGAGAACAGAGCACAATGTACTTGTGAAGTCAGAAGCAATGGATGCTGCAAAGGTTTGAACTTTGAGAGCCTTTGAAGGGTTTGCTGTTAAGAGGCAGAGAAAAGGCCAGTTGTTAAATGAAGAATAAGTAAGCCTTAAAAATTAGGATTTCAGTGAAGACCCACAAGAATCCTCGGTTTGAAGGGGATGTGTTTCTAAACGTGCCTTCACGTGAAAAGCACTCATGTTTCCAAAACCACAGAAGGGCTTATATTCCATGTGAAGTCAGCAGGGAAGGTACCACATGCCCACAGAATCAGAAAGAACCACTTAAACACAGGGCTTTAGCAGGCATCCCCAAAATTGCTGTCGCCCTTGCACATCTGGTAGCAGAAGCAAGAGAGGAAGCATTGAAGACAGCACCTTGGGATGCTGTTGGGAGCGGAAAGAAAATAAGTAAGCAAAACCCTGAACAGCAAAAGTAAGTGTGAAGAGAACCATTTAAAGAATGAAGCGATCATATGAAAGGCACCAGGGTGCAAACCAGGCAACAACATGGGTTCTGCATTCATGCTTCAAACCCAAATGAGTCACAGAACAGAGAAGGGCAGACTCATCAGCAGAGCACAATTCACACCACATTTCCCTCTATAGATGTAAAATGTCATTTCTCCCAAGGGGAAAAACCACACACTTCTGCCAGAGGAGGAGAAGTTAAACTAATTTTATTACCTGCAAAATGCAATTTTTATTACTACTTAGCCTGTATGCGCTGCCTGCTTCTTCACCTGCCTACAGGGGAACTCCAGCACCGAGTCATAATTAAAGAGTTCAAGAACATTTCCATTTAATAGGAAATGTTTAGTCTCCTCACTCGTTACACATCCAGCCTTTCCAAAGGAGTATTATACAGCAAGTGAAATTAGCCCATGGAAGTTGGTAAGCCTTGGGATTGATTTCTGATTCACAAATTCATTTGAAATAGTGCTGCCTCCAAACCACAAGCCAAAGCCACACGAGACACAGGGTACCTGCTCCATCGATGTCCAGTGGGGCCGCTGAACTCCCCCAGCACACAGGCAGGTGCCCCAAATGCTGCACACACAACCTCGGAGCACTATCTGCTCTGCAGGCTGCCTAACACTCAGCTCAGCAACTCTTGGGACTGGATGAAGCCCCCAGCTGAGAGGTCAAATGGAAGAAAGAGTAGACCCTCTAACAGGTTACCAGATCGAAGATCTGTCCAGTCCAGTATTGTGTCTCCAATATCAACCAACAGCAGATACAGAGGGAGAGTCCATGAAAACAGTCCCTATGCTGCAATTAACAACCCCTCATACTCTCAAGCCTCAAAAATGTGTGGCTTAAAGACCTTTTTATCCATATTTAAGACTTTTTAATATCATTCTCTCCACTGATTTATCTTCCACCAGTTCATCCAGTTGCTCTTTTAACTCAGGCAAACTTCTAAGATCCAGAGCAACCTGCATCCAGGAGGTCTGTGGCCCTCATTTTCACCATCTGAAGAACTCTGTATCATTGGCAACTGCGTGGCTTCAATTAGAGAACTCTGTCTTAATTACTTCTGAGCAGAAGGGAATAAGTCTTCCGAACTACACTGTTCTTTCCCTTCCCTGAGGAAAAGCCCAAAGTTTAAATACATGATCAGATCTTCAGCAAAAGGCTGATCCATGCTGATCCACTATTGCATTACAGCTGCAAAGTTCCTTCAAAAGTCTTTGCTGAGGAACTTTATTAAACAGTACTGGAAATCTAAGCAAGCCACAAAAAAACAACCATCTCACTGCATCCTGGCAAGTCCTTTGTAGTGTTCCTACAGACCTGCAATGCCCAGCTTCCTTCATATATCAAAAGTGTCACGCATTTATCAATGTATCCATTAGCACCATTAGTTAAAACAAGCTTTTCTTGTTTTAAAATGATTAAGAGATGTTCCCACATCGGCACCCATTAGCCTCACCCCTGGTGAACGTACCACAAAAAGCTGACTGTTTCATGAACCAGAAAACAGACCACAAGGGGAAATGATTTGACCAGATCAGACAGCAAAACCAGAACAATCCCTAGCTCAGTTTCCCAATTTATCCACAACGTATATGATCTTCCATTCCTTTCAGCAAGTTTCTCAGGTGTGTAAACCAGCACAAAAGTGTAAGTATTCAAGAGAAGGTCAAGCTTTGAAGCAGAACCAGAGCAAGCCTGTCCTAGCAGGAGAACGATGGTCTGATATTTCTTTCTGCGAATGCAATTCTGGCTTCATTACTCAGAAAACTTTTTAAGCTACAAAGAGATCGCCAGAAATCAGTTTTATTCCTAAGATTTAAATTAAAATATTGCCAAATTTTCTTTTTAGTAAGTTCTGAAAAACAGAGTGAAAAAGAATGACTTTGTAACAGGCTACATCAAATGCAGTCTCAACAGCCCAGGTAGCCCTTACCCAGACGTGCTCAGAAAAAAGCACATCAAGTTACAAAGCCAGCTTTTCTTCTTTCCTCACCCTACCCATTACTCCAAGCAGTTCAGAAAGTACAGAAGGAGATACAAGAGATAATCAGAGCAGTGATGTCAGCGGTACCTGAATAAGCTATTCTGGGAGACCTCTCCTATTGATCTGCTAACAGCCTCTTCAAACAGACCTCACACTCCAGGAGCAGGAGAGTGGCAGTAAGAGGGTTCCAGGCAGAAAGCAATTACATTAGGTGGACAGGAGCTCACTGGTTTTTCATGAAGATGGAGTTACTTCTCAGGTCAGCGTGCATCCTGGCTTTCATTCCTCTCTCAATACAGCTTTGTCCTCTCTGACCAGGTTTTGAGCCCTTTCAAGAAGCAAGACTCTGCACGGATTCTCAGCAAACTCAGAGCACAGCTGCTGCGTGACACGGTGTGGTGATACAGCTGGGAAGACATCTCCCTCCTGCCCTGCTGAAACCTGTCTGGGCAGCGCAGCTCGAGCTCTCAACTCTGAGCACTTTACTTTGCAGCCTTCTTTTAACATTTTCTCTTCTATTTTTCATCTTCAAAGTTCACATAAGGAAAGCAGTCATTCCCCTGAAATCTCTGCATCAACCTGAGACAGACATTTCTGCAATACAATCAAGTATTCTGCTCATTCTTGTTCCAAACAAACCAGGACTTATGGCACCTGCCATTTCCATTAGTCTGATGAAATTAGACAGCCTCGTCCCTGATACCTTCCCATCTCTTTCAGTGCAACACAAAAAAAAAAGTAGAGCAATTTGCTGTGAACATAGGAAATCTGGAAGCTTTAAAAGTTGAGAAGATGGCTCTACGAAAGCTGGTAAGGTCGTAGGGAACAAGGCAGCCATTTGGCTCACTTTGTTTCCACCTAGAATTCACTCACAAAGTGGGCATCCTGTTACTACACTTCCTGCCAATACCTGGCTAGAGTCAAACATGGCTGCAACTCAGGGGCACAGGCTTAATTACACTGGTAAATTAAAGCATCCATTTTCCCTGGCTCTGGAAGAACAGCATCTGGGCAAAAGATCGAGAGGACTGGTTGACACTACTTGCTTTCTAAGCAGTAACACATCTACAGCTGTTGAAAACAATCACATGTCATGCAGAGTACCTGTAACAACCTCCTAATGTGTAATTTGTGGTGGGATAACAAATAAAATGCTTCAGGCTTTTGCACTGGCACTTTCAAAACATACAGCCTAATGCTTTCTCTGTGGTACACGTGCTACCTTTGTCTACACACCCTACAAGCATCCAGTGGCCCCAGTCACAAAAACATCACAAAACTTCTCAAAATAAGTTGGTTCTGGCACAAGCAGCAGAGGACATCAAATTAAATTACCCAACGAAACGTTTAAAACAGTTGTTCTCTGTTCACTCTCCCTGTTCTGTTGGCTGTACCGAGTTCGGCCAGAGCGCCCCCCTCAAACATTTGTTCATCTACAGGAAGGACCCTCATCTTTTCACTCATTCTTCAAATGGAAGCCAGCCTCCAAGAGACAAAGCAGGCCAAATTCAGAAACACTTGCGTTTCCAGATCTAAGAAGCAAGTGCCCCTTTGTCTGCCATAACCTTGTCTTTCAGCAAAGGTCTATTCCAGATTACCCTTGGATTTGTATCAGAAATCAGACTAGGTATACACAGGCTACACTTCAAACACTCATGCCAGGATGAGTTTCAACAGAGAAGCGTCAAACAGCTGCTTACTAGGTCTGAGGTCTCCCCAGAAGGAAACCCACAAGCACCCCAGTTCTTTTCTACAGGAAGAGATCTATTCTTTCTTTACATACATATTTTTTAAAAAAACTCACTATGCTGCACTGGAAGAAGTTTTGTAAAGCTGACAGAAAATCAGAAAGGATTTTAAAAGTCAGAATCACAGATTTTTTTAGCCCAGATAATGAATACCACCCTGCTCACAACAGCCAGCTTCTGGTTATCACAAACACCGACACACGGACACCTGCTTCTTTGACTGCCCCTCACCATAATCCTTGCCACACTCACCTCGCCTGAGTAACTGTACTTCCCTTTCAGGATCTGCCGATATAAGCGGGTGCGGTTGTCATCTTCAAAGGGCATCGTGCCACTCAGAAGAATGTACGAGATAACACCCAGCGCCCACATGTCCACAGAGTTCGTGTATGGCTTCCGGACCAGGATCTCGGGAGCAATGTACTCGGGGGTCCCACACGTGGTTTTCATCAAGCAGTCATCTCCCTTCTTCCGAGCACTTGCCAGCCCAAAGTCCGTAATCATGATTTTGGAATCTGTTCCCGGGTGGTAGTACAGCAGATTCTCCGGTTTTAAGTCCCGGTGTGTGATACCCAGCGTATGCAAGTACCTGACGCCATCCAACACCATCTGCAGCACACGTGTAGCATCTCTCTCGGTGAAGGACCCTTTAGCGATGATTCTATCAAACAGTTCTCCTCCAGTTGCCAGTTCCATCACCATGTACACACGGTCCTGGGTCTCAAACACCTCAATCAGCTGGATGATATTGGTGTGCCGAACCCGCCGCAGCACACTAAGCTCCGACTCGCACACTTCCCTGCCCTCCCGGTATTTGGTCTCTATCATCTTGATTGCATAGGGCTGCTTGGTAGCCTTGTGTTCCACTCGTACAACGCGGCTAAAGCTCCCTCTCCCAATCAGGGCTTTTATGTCATACTTGGCTGTCACTCTGGGGTCAAATTTGGCGCGGTATTTAGCCACTTTGTTCTTGCGGGGTTCAGGCTGGTCCACGTGGGCAGGCAGGTGGTGCCCAGGGTAGGGCTGAGCATGACGCAGAGGTGAGGGAGAGCCAGCTTTGATGACAGCCCCACAGTCATCTTTGATGAAATGCTTGTAGATGTCATTGTGGCCTGTGTAAGGTTCAACTTTTTTAACTAGGTCCAGCTGCACCTCTTTGGGGGGCTCGGGAAGCACTTTGCTTGTCCCGCAGCCCATCCCTGACTGGTGTTAATTCCCTATCAAGGCATTTTCCCAGGGCAGCAGCAGGAGCAGCAACCACAGCTGGGGCAATTCCCACATTTGAACCTTAGGAAAAGAATGAGAAGATAAACAGGAATCAACATGGCAAAGTTTCAAACAGGAAAAAAACACAAGTGTCTCATGTCTCACTGAAGCCAAGCTACTGCAAACTTAGAGCTGAGGGTTTTCACTGGGCTTCACTACAGAGCATGCACCGTGCACGGCTGCTTCCACAAGCCAGGGAAAACAGTGCCTATAAAAAGAGTCATGGGCAGAACTGGTGCCTGTGGAAATCACACAGTATCTCTTTTTATGAAGAACAGTCCGTTTACTGCTCCCAGGTGTTCATGGACTCACAGTCACAGAATGGCTGAAGTTGGAAGAGACCTCTGGAGGTCTTCCTTTCAGCCCCAATTGCTTAATAAAAATCAAGGTAAGGGAAGAGTCAAGTATTTTCCATAATTCTGTTTAATCTGCTCAACTTTGCAAGACAGCAGCCACTCCAAAACTTACAGTTCCGAAATTTCTCACTAGAAACTCCATAAAATATCCCAGCCACTTGTTCATTTAACAGATCTTCCTAAGATTTTCTTTATAGTGAAGTTCTAACAGTGTCTTAAACCTCCCATCACTTTGCTTCTGGGGAGCAATGAAACTGCACAGGAAGCAGGGAATACAGAGGCCAAAGCAGGCTGGTTTTAAGATGCATTTTCCCAGTTACCTGTGTTCCCTGCAAAAAGGCAGGCCTTACCTAACCAGAGCAGCTTTCAACTAGCAAGTCCCTCTTCTCCAGACCCTAAGAGGTCAAGGTGGGCTTTCACAGATTTTAACACCCTGACTCAGCTTTGCTTTCTTTTGCATCTTCAGGTACCAAGTGATACATCTGGTTTTCCATATGGAGCTGGGTGCAGGAAGCTGATGCGGTATTTCTACCAGCTGTTCCAGACTATAACAAAGAGAGATCTTGCTCCTCACATCGCTCTTGGGCTCAGAGCCCATCGATATGGAGCCTGACCCTTCAAAGAAGGCTATGTAAAGGAGGTTAGCCTTGAAATGGAATCATACTTCTTACCATCACAGAGTGTATCTTCACTCATTCACCACCTCTCCAAGCAACTATTCAGCACAAAGAGCAGAAAGGGAGCCCCGCCTGGTCTTCCATCAGGAGAAGTAGGTGGAGAAACAAGAGCAGTTTTAGAGAAACACCCAGTGGCAGTTTACACTCTACATCCAATCTGGAAAGGAAACAAGGCTTTAGTTAAGATTCAGTTTTAAACTCAGACATCAAAGTGGCTTCTCTTGGAAGATCTCCTGGCAGTACCACCAAGTTAAGCACACCATGCATGCACAAAAATGCCTGTGCAGCAGAAATAAAAACCAACCTCATAGAAAGCTTAACTGACTTTTGCTGAGGGCTCTCCTGCAACTGGGTGTTCAGACTAAAGTGTCATGACCAAAAAGCAAATCAGCTACAGCCCTGAACAATGCTTCCCATGGAGAGGTTT
This sequence comes from Dromococcyx pavoninus, assembly GCA_033558185.1. Lineage (NCBI taxonomy): Eukaryota > Metazoa > Chordata > Aves > Cuculiformes > Neomorphidae > Dromococcyx > Dromococcyx pavoninus. Next base: position 1,702 of record JAUMJL010000897.1, on the reverse strand, counting down.
TTGTCAGCGTTATTACATCGTAAAGCATATGAAGTCAACAGAGAAATGGAATGAGGGCATCCACAAATAGAGTAATTCCAGAGGTAGAGAAACATTTGTGTAAAGTGTCCCAGCCACTAACAAAATGCATGAGAAAGATCAAATGCTGATGTTGAAAATGTCATACATAAACCCACTAATAACATTAACTGAGACGAGGCATGAGGCACCAGTATGTCAGCAGCTCTTCCTTGTACATGCACAGGTCTCAGTGAAGCCTACAAGAACCCTAGAGACGCACTCCACAGTGAGCAACAAAGCACCTAACTCCACATCAGCACAGGTGGAAACGCTCCTGTGCCATAATCAGCAAGAATCTGGGAAAAGGAACTAAGGCACTGGAGAAATGAGGCATTACAAGCCCACTTTGAGCAGGAAATCACATATTTGGCAGAGGCCACACTATTTGAGAGAGGACAGGACCCCTCAGCACTGGCTGACTGAGAAGTGTCCTCCACTTCGGTGAAAATATGAGGGCCTGGATGGTTTAATACCTGAGGATGTTTAATACCTGGGGATAAGGGGTGTCAGCCACTTGACTGACCCATCCAGCTTTCCACCACCAATTAAACACCTCATGACTTTGAATCATAAAATCGCTTGGCTGAAAGGCCTTTGAGATCATCAGTTCCAACCATACCTGTCCACTACCCGTCTTTTCAACACCTACAGAGATGGGAACTTCATCACTTCCCTGGACAGCTGTGCCAGTGCATGAGAGCCCTCTGAGTGAAGAATTTTTTCCTAATGTCTAATCTGAACCTCCTGACACAACTTGAGGCCATTTCCTCTCGTCCTATCACCTGCCACTTGCAAGAACACCCACCTTGCCTTGCCACACCCTCCTTTCAGGCAGTTGTAGACAGCAATGAGGTCTCCCCTCAGCCTCCTCTTCTCCAGGCTGAACAGCCCCAGTTCCCTCAGCTGCTCCTTGTAAGACTCACAGCTATTTAATTTTACTTTTCTGTGATATGTCAGTAAGGAAATGTGAAGACACCAGCTCTTAACTGTGTTAAGAAATGCTCACACACGGCCTTCAAATCACACTTATGCCAACGCAGCATAATGACAGAAAAATGCCCCAGAACACCTTACCTTTAGTTTTATCAGTAAATTTTAAAGAGCCCCTTTCAGCCTCACACAAACCCGGTGCCAGTGCAAGCCTCCAGGGGGTTCTGAGGGGAAACCCAGGGCTGGGGCTGCTGTGGCACCGCAGGTACCGGCCAGAATCGGCCCAACCCCACGCAACTTCCAAAGCTCGTCACTTTCCATAACTTAGCTCTGACCAGGCCGCTCTTCCCCCACCCTTCCCAGGGAGGGGGGCCGGGACCGGTAGCCCCAGGCCTGGACAGCACCGTGCCCGACCTGGCGACAGAAGTGAACGCCCCAGGAGGGAGAGGGAGGCGGAGGAGTGGGGGAGGCGCGTAGAGCTGGCGGAGTGGCTGCGCACCCGTCCCGCCGGGGCCGGTCCCACACTCACCTCGACCGCTCCGGCCCGCGGCGCGGCGCCGCCTCCTGACGTCATCGCTGCGCGCCGGGGGCGGCCGAGGGGCGGGGACTGCGTGCGCGCCGATTGGCGGCGGACTGCGTGCGGGATAGGGGCGGAGTCAGAGGCGAGAGGGCGGGGACGAGGGCTGGACGAGGCAGAAGGCGGGGTCAGGGG